>LPNX010384810.1:84122-104560 GCA_001517045.1 Pseudotsuga menziesii | reverse complement strand
GATGTAGCTCTATAGCCCCGAAAAAGGTTCATCATTCGGAGATTGGGGAAGTTTTTTCTTTTCATTTTGAAACTTCTTCTTTTTTCTATCGGATTATAGAGATAAAAAACAATTAAAAACATGACGTCTTAGGATGAGGTCTATTATAAGGAGGAGCCCCAGTGGGGGATTATCTAAAACTCGGATGTTGACATATGAAGTACGAATAATACTTTGAATCATGCAGACAACAGTACACAAAAATAAATGGTGTTGGCTCTCGATGAAAAGGAATATAGACCAACCTCTACGACACTTAGCACTCAAACTGCCATCTAAGGAATTTAAGATCCTAGACATGAAGCAGAACAACCGAAACAAGGAAAGAAGAAAGAAAAAGGAATCTGGCCTAAAATAGGTTGTTTAGAACTTTCAATTGGTAGAGACATACAACTAACAAACATTCCACATTACCTGAACTTCACTCTCATAGTAATATTTTGCAGGAAGGAACCGGGTAAAGTGTCATTAACAAGGTGGATGGAAACAAATTGGAAACCCATAATAGGATACACAATGGAATTCCATATTGTTCTGAGGCAGTGGTTCTTCTTCAAGGTCAAGGAGGAAAATGACAGAACAAAACTGCTAAACCAAAGCTGGAAATGGGGCCCTTCGGGATTGATTATGAGAAAATAACATATCAACTTTAACACAAGGAAGGAACCACATAATGTACAACAGATCTGGGTGATCCTAAGAGGGATTCCAATCTTGTTTTGGAAGAAACACATTCTAGAATCATTTCAAAATAAACTGGGTAAGCTTCTCATGGTAGAAGATGACTAGGAAGCAAAGGTAGACAGAAGATGTGCCATAATCTTGGTAGAAATGGATATAAGAGAAGGTTTGTTCGAAGAAATTCTAATTGTAATGAATGTAAGTTCATGGACACAACTTTTGCATTACTAGAAGCTACCGTTTAGATGCTACAATTGCATGAAGTTCGATCATCTACAAAAAGAATGTGAAGCCAACTAGGATGAACAACAAAAAAACACATCTTAAAAAGATCCAGGTTTGAAAAACTAATGGTAACGGACATATATTTGACCCAAATGGACATGTAGTAGATTCAATCTTAAGTGTGAATAACAGGGAAAAGGACATTGGGTCCAAAGAGAATGTGACGGACCATAAATTAGAAAGTATTCAATAATATGTGGATAAAGAGGATGGGTGCCAACTCAAGGTGGCAGAAAAATGAATGACGGGCATCGAACTTGGTCCAAGTGCACCTACGGACAAACAATGTAATGTTGTTCATAATCTTGGCCTTTCTATATTTTCTTTCATTAAAAATAAAACTCATGAATAAATTGGTTTAAACGATATTGAAAAGAAAATGAAAGAAAATTTATTGAGTTACACAGATTCTTCTGAAAACATAGAAAGGAAATGACAAATAATAAGACATGACTATTGTGTAAGGTCCAAATCAAGAACATAAGTTGACCAAGTTTCATCAGGAGGTATAGCTCCGAGTCAAAACCAAAGGATGCAAGAAGGACATAAATCATTTCTAACCATCGCAGAAAAAAAGCGCCCAAAGATATTAAAGAAGGAAAACAAACTAACCATTGGAAGGGATGTTAGAGTGGAAAACCCCCTGGCTAAGGGTTCATAATGCTTTCCCTCTCCTTCAATACTACAGGGCTAGGATGGGTGTCTAAATTAATAGCCCTCAAATGAATGATAATCATTATAAAACCAAATGTCATTCTACTGCAAGAAAAAATGATGGAGGGGAAGGAAACGAAGGAGGTTTTGAGTGTCTTTTTAAGAGACTAGAAGATGGAGGCAATATATGTAGACATACATTGCGGAGTTTTAATCAAAACATCGAGTCCTAAAGTATTATTCCATTTGACATATTTCCATGAATAAACAATATGAACTAAGATCCAGGATAGAGAAACTTTGACTATCATGTATTTCCTAAATGTATACAAACTTTTCCATGGAATAAGAACTTACTACAAAACTTTAGAAAACTCCTCGGCATGATGGACCACTCAAACCTAATACTAGTGGGAGATATGAAATTAACACTTACTTCATGGGAATTATGTTGGGGGGGATGCACACTGAAATGCTTTAATCAAATTTTTGTGGTTTATTTGAGGAGAAAAATCTAATTGATGTCCATCCTTTAAAAATGGATCACACGTGGAGGAATAAGTGTAGTGAGGATCAAGAAATTGCTAAAATGATTGACCAATTCTTAGTTGTCGAAAGTATGTTTCAAGAGAATTTGGTTTTAAAATCAACAGTGGATACATCAGGGATTTCATATCATTGACCAATTACATTATCAATAAGAATTCTTGAAAAGAAGTTTTCCTCGCCTTTCAAATTCAACCTAGCTTGGTTGGAAGAGAAAGAATACCATAATTTGATTACAGACAATTGGGCAACACTAGAAAACCCTACCTCAACCACCTACATGCAGCAACTGGTAGAAAACCAAACCCAGATAAATAAAATATTGAAAGATGGGTCAAAAGAATAAGGCCTTTTCCCAAAAAGATTTCATAGAAATAAAGAGTAAGATACAAGAAATTTTCAACTCAAAGAAAACAAGAATCTTCAACAACGAAGAATTGGAGTCCTTAAAAGGAGAAGAGAAAAAAATAAGGAGCATGTCAGTTAAGGAAGAGATGCACTAGGGGTTGAAGAGCATATATTTATGGTTAGTGGAAGGAGATAAGAACAACAAGTACTTCCATTGCTTCAAATTGCATAGAAAGAACATAAACTACATAGGGGAAATAAAAGATTCAGATGGGAACACGGTTGAGTCTTTTCAAGACAAAGCAAATGAAGTAGTAGATCACTTCAACTCTAGTTTTAAGGCTCCTTCGAGATGCCAAATCTCAAAATTAGTGTAGTTACTAAATCTATTTCCTATACTAATAAGATAAGAAATGGAGGATCTATTAAAATATATGATCGAGGAGGAATTAATCTCGGTTATCCATTCTCTTCAGAAATGGTAAATCCCGGGTGGAGATAGATTCACCTTGGAATTCTTTCAAGGATTTTACGATATGGTAAAGTCATATTTGTTGAAGGTGGTTGAAGAATCGTGGAAAGTTGGTAAGATACTAGGAAAAATGAATTCCACTTTTATCACCATAATAACTAAGAAGCAGAAAGGGGAGACATTTGAAGAATTTAGACCAATTTCATGCTGCAATTTGGTTTATGAATTTATAGACAAGATTATAGCACATAGGTTAAAACCCATACTCAACAGAGTAAAATTATAAGAACAATTGGTTTTGTATTTAACAAACAGTTCCATGATGCAGTATGATTGAAACACAGAGCAATACACAACATAAAAATAGACAAATTGTTATCTTTTTCCCTCAAATTATATATATCCAAATCTTATGAAAGGATAACCTAGACATTTATACATTTATTAATAATTCAAATAGGCATGCAAATAGAGGTTGTAGATTGGATAATGGGTTGTACTAAATCAACCTCTTTTACAGTACTAATCAATGGTGCTCCCTCTTAGTTCTTGACACCAACAATAGGCCTAATGCAAGGTTTCCCCCTCTCTCCATTTTTGTTCCTTCTTGTTACAAAGGCTTTAAGCATAACTATTCATGAAGAAAAAGAGGAAGGAAATATTAAATGGGCCAGGATCTTAAGTATAGTGGACCTAACCCATATCATTGTTTGTGGAAGAATTGTTATCGATGGGATAAGGTTCATATGAAAATGTCCAATACTTGGTAACGTGTTTGAAGAAATATTAGAAGGAAACATGAATGGTTATAAACATCGAAATTTGAAGGTTAGATTTTAATAGTCTCTAAGAAGAACTCCTAAGCGGAGTAAGGGAGATGGTCCCTTATCCTACAACTCTTATAGTAGAAGGGTTTAAGTATTGGTTTTTTACCTTAAGACAAATGCCTACGCATATCAAGATGGGTTGTGTCTTTACAAGAAAGTATTAGAGAGAATTTCAATATGGGAATTTGTTTTCTATCAAGAGAAGGAAGATTGATTTTGATCAAAGAGGTCCTTCAAAGAATATATATATATATATATATATATATATATATATATATCCTAATGGAAAAACATTCTTTATTCTGATGGAATAAACTTGAACTTCCCATATAGAGCTTACAAAAACAAGTTTGTCCTTCATGGCTTCTATACAACTTCTGAATATTTTGGCATTCTGTTATTTTCATAGTCTAGTTTGGTCTTCTTTTCACAATATAATTTAATTTTGTGTTTCCTAATTTTTCTCATCAATATACCTTGTATTTCACCTACTATTTATTAACTAGAAATTGGTTATCTAACTTATTATTATTTTTCCTCTACCTTCGTTAGTTTTGGGGGGAGAGCGAGTGCCAATTTAGATATCTTGCTCACTTCCATATTTAGTTCCATGTATATGTGTGTGAAGGTTCACTTTTCACTTAGAGTACATCATTGACAAAGACATATGTATAACTTATTCTTGTCTTAAGGAAACATATGAAGCATACTTGAACCGTAACAAAAAAACCCCTTAATAGTCAAACAAATACTTACCTACAGCTTGTATAAGGAAGATATATTTTTTTTGTAAGCTGCTTAAATTTATTATAATACAAAGGAAAAAATTACAGAATTCATCATGACTAGAGGAGGTAGAAGGCAGTGGAGCCACCACCTTGACCTCTCAAAAGATGGTCGTCTGAGAGTGCCAGAGGCGAAACTGTTCCCCTTTGAAAGTAAATTCTAAGGCCCATAAACTAACATAGTTACATATTTTGACAGTGAAATGACATAAACAAAGACAAGAGCCTGGAAAAGACACAGGAAATGACCCAAATAGACATAGACTTAGTCTTGGAGAAAGACACAGGCATTGAATCTGCAATAAACATAGACAAAGGCCTGGAAATAGACACAGGCGTAGGAAATAGACATGATAAGAAAAAAACCAAAAAACTTGGATAGCTTGAGCATCAAACAGGTGGAATGTATGGAATTTCTTCAGTTATGGGGAAAGCCCATCATTCCTCACGCGACTAGCTGGGTGAGTTGGTGGCAACTTTCGGATGCATCTGAGTGTGTAGCTGCTGGGAAACCATTGCCTTCAAGCGCTTAATTAACAGCTCAACCGTCGAGGGTATGGAGAAGGCCATAGAAAGATGAGGCGCCATGGTGTACCTAGTTGCACTGCCACTACCGCCTCCAGTAGGCAGAACCACGCCACCCATGGCGCTACTACTTCCACCACCACCCCGACCATGGTTTTCCCCATGCAACCCTCCGTGGCTTGAGATACCTATATTTCCTTTCCACATGAATGAGCTCTCCATTGCCGTGAGTTGAGCATCTATTTCTGAGATTCTGCTCTTCACCATCTGAACCATGTCTCTGGTGTCTGCCAAATTGATAAGCATGTCCTCCATTAAATTGCAAAGCATGTTCTTCATGAGCCCGTAGTGATTGATTTGGCTACCATCCTGACCCATTCCCAGCTTCTAATTTAGGACATGGTTCTCCCAAGCTTCCACGAGCACATGAACCCTATTAGAGATGTGCGGTTTATAGTCTGCAGTCACTTGAATGCTACAACCTCTTTGTGCTTTTCCCCTGCCCAAGGTGACTCTTCGCGAAGTGCCCCACTACCACAACATGCTGATGCGGAATCACTTCTTCTTCTAGAGAGTATCAATTAACAAGATGCATTCCATGGAGGCAGAATCACTGTGAGTTTGTAGAATCTCAATAAGCCAAGGTGTGCGCTTAGCTGAGCAGAGCTGAACCTTCATATCCAAATACCACACCACCGCGCTCAAAACATTCTCCCTCTCTTCCATAATACATGCCATGAATGTCGATGCAGAGCATTGAAGGCTAGGATTGAACCAGATATTCGGCACCCGACGTCGTAGGTGCGGAGGTGACGGCCCGATCAGCTCCCATGCTTGAAGGACAACAAAGTTTCTTGTAAGTATCATCGCTACCTATTTTAACACGGTAATCGCCATGCGTTCGTTGCTTAGATCAAGGGACGGCTTGCCGTTGATCCATGGAGCACTCACCCACATCCAGGAGGGAGAGATCATTTTTATCCAGTTGATTTCTTTTGAGAAGTATCTAAGAATCCAAACAATCTTGTAATGTACCTTCCACTAGAGCTAGAGGAGAGTTCACCCCGGAGTTAGCTAAGAATTCATCTAGGGCATTGGCTTTCCTATGCACATGGTGGAAGGTAATAGTATGCATGCACTACAGGAGGGTGGCCAGACAGGCGAGACCGTGGGTGATGTGCCAGCTAGAGGTGACTTTGGCGATGGACGTACCGTGGAGGATTTTGGATTCTAGGGAAAGGATGAGGGCTAAGTGCCCTTCCACAATTGCCAGAAGAATATTTTTCTTGCCAACTATTGTTAAACCAACAATTGTACCTTCCAGTTCCTCCACATTGTTATGTTGTTTCCCATGTTACCAGAGAAAATGTGGATGATCGTCCCTTTATGATCTCTGATTGCTCCTTCGAAGACATCCATGATTGGGTTACCCTTGGAGGCACCATCGAAATTTATCTTGAAGACGTTTTCAGGAGGAGGTTCCCAATGAAGAGAGCTTGCCACTTACATGGTGGGTTTGTTGCAGGGAGAGAAGACAACAGAGGTATTGAATCTTAGAGCGGCCATGATGCTTCTCTCATTATGGGTGGTGGGTAGGTCCTCGCTGGACCATCCTTTGGCATGGATTGTTTCCTAAATATTTTCCTTATCGCCTCCCAAATATTTTGCACTGACCCTTCAAAGTTCTTAAATATTCTGTTTTTTATTTCTTTCCATGTGCTCTAGAGAACGAATCTTGAGGTGAGAGTCCAGAGCTGATTCAGGATGTTACTTTTAAACGGAGAGTCCCTCCATAGATGAATAGTGTTAGTCACATTACCTTTACTTCTGTTTGTGCATCTAAAGGCTTCTGCAACATAATCACATATGGATTTGGTGAAAGGACATGTGTCTAGGAGATCATCTATTGTTTTATGATGACCATTACATAGGAAGGATCTAGAGGGTCCTTGGAAGCCTTTTTCTGGCTAGATTTTCCTAGGTGAGGGTCTTCCTATGCAGGAGAAGCCAGAGAAAATTAGATATTTTGGGCCATTGCGGAGGCTTCCTGATATGGTTCCAAATAGAAAAGTTATGACGGTCCGGCATGATTGACAGAATGTCATATGCCTCTTTGACTGTGAAGGTACTAGATGGCCTATGACCCCAATGGATGATGTCCCCTCTGTGAATGTGTTTGAGCTGACAGTTGCAAATTTTGGGCCAGTTAGAGTTGACAAGTTCTTTGCTAGGGAGCACATTCCAGGTAGAGGGATCTTTCCAACAGCGGAACCCCCGGGACAAAGGTTTCCATAACTCTTCAAATTTTAGGTGGGAATTATGTTGAATGTATATCTGACCAACAGGATCAAGTATTAGACTTTTTAAAGATGGAATTTTCTTCCAAGAGACATTCCAAAATAAAGCCGTGTCCCCTACTTTTATTTCCCAAAAACTGTGCTACTGCACTAGTTCCCTTTGCTTGTTAGCTTCCTTCAAGATATGCGAGCCCAAAATGTCTTCATCGAATATGATTAAGGAATGGGGGGGATAATCTAGAGAATACTTGCTGTTCCACCATTTGGTCCAGGGAGAGTTGTTGTTAGAGATTCAAGTCCACCAAATTTTTACTGAGAGCACCTGATTTTTAATTTATAGATCTCTAATTCCAAGGCCACCCACTTACCATATCCCAGCGACTATTTTACTTGTTACAACCCCAAAGGAAGGACCTTTGGAGAGATTTGATGGCTTTCAACACCCATTTCAGGGCTGCAAAAACATAATAGAGTTAGAGAGGCATAGATTGCAAGGTGGACTTAAGGAGGACCGCATGGTTGGGGAGGTTAAGGGATTTGAAGGTCCAGGAAGAAAGACGGTTCTCAAGTTTGTCAAGCAGTTCCTTCTAAGAGGCATGCTTGATGGCTGCATTTAAGAGAGGGGCACCCAAATATTTAGTAGGAAAGGATGAGACTGAGAAGCGGAGGATGCGAGTGATGTTTCTTTGGGATGCCACCGCAGTATTGAAGAAGAAGATCTGAGATTTTTCTAAGTTTAGGGAATTTCCAGAGGCTTCTTTAAAGGTTTGTAGGATCGATTGAATAGTGCAATATTCTTGGAAAAAAGAATGACCGAAATGGATATTGTCATCCACAAATTGTTGGTAAGCCAGTCGGGGGGCATTGTGCATGGATAAGCCCCTTAGGGTGCGAGCTGCCATTGCTGATTGAATCATGTAGCCTAGACCTCTGGCCATGAGGATGAAGAGAAAAGAGGAAAGGGGGTCCCCTTGATGGATACCATGCGAGGGGGAGAAGGTGGAGGAGGGAGACCCATTGACCAGTATGGAAAAAAAGTTAGAGAAGATGACAAAGAGGATCGACTGAACCCAGTCTTGACAGAACCCAAAAGCCGGGATCATTTTTTCAATGAGGGACAAGATAAGTTTGTCAAAGGATTTGGAAAGATCGAGTTTGAGGATCATGCCATGGTTTTTGGTGGTTTTTAGAGAGTGTACCACATCATGGGCAAGGATAATTCCATCAAGTATTTGGTGCCCTTCTACATAGCCTGATTTCTCTAAAGAGATGAGGAGGGGAAGTGTTTTAGTCCATTGGCCACAACTTTAGAGATGATTTTATAAATGACATTGCAGAGGGAAATGGGACAAAACTTACCTGGGTGAGAGGCGCCAATTTCTTTTGCGATTAGCACTAGATGAGTGGCATTGAGGGCTAGGAGGAGCCATTTTTTGGGTGAGAATCCTACACGAGATCAAGTACTTCCTCTTTGAGCATATTTCAGTAATGGTGAAAGAAATTAATGGTAAAACCGTCCTGTCCTGGTGATGTACCTTCTACCATTTTTTTTACTGTTTATTCCACTTCTTGCATGGTAATGGGTTGCATAAGGGATTGGTTGTGCTCATTGTTGACTAGAGGGGGGATGTGCTGGATTACTTTTTGGATTGAATTTTGACGGGAGCGATTTGGTTCAAAGAGGAGATGCATGAAGTTCCTAGTAATATCATCAGAGCTTTCCTCCTGCTCCTCCAACATTTCTCCAGTTTTCGAATGCAATTTGATTATTCTATTCCTCATCCGGTGTTGGATGGAGGACTTGTGGAAGAAGCTTGTGTTTTTATATCCTTCTTTGTACCATTTGAATCTTTCTTTCTAGTTCCAATAGATAGCTTCCTGGTCACATCTCTTGTTAAGTTGGTTCAGAAGCTCCCTTTCTCAGAGTTTGGTTTCCAGGGTGAAACCGTGATCCATGGTGTAGCGCTGGATGGAGGATAGATTTTATTGAATACCCACTTTATCCTTGAAGATATATCCAACAGTGTTTTTATTCCAATGGCGAAGGTGACCACGCAGCCTCTTCAGTTTTTTATGCATGGTGGCCATTTTTGAATGGCCAGTCACTTTCATCTCCTCCCACTAGGAGCTGACAGAGTTCATGAAGGTTAGATGACTGAGCTAGAACTTTTCAAATATAAAGGTTTTATGGAGGGTAGTGCCCCGATTGTTCCAGTGATCCGAACCAGCCATGGGAAGAACATAGGCATCGAAAAGGCCACCAAGTGGGAGAATTTGATCTGAAACAAGGAAACGATCAAGGTGTTTTGAAATTTGATGAGCTCCTCCCCTTTATTATTCTAGGTAAAGAGGCTAGAAGAAGTTTGAATATCCACCAATGCACAAGCGCTGATAGTGGATTTGAGGGCATCATCTTCAATCGAAAGAGCTTCGATTCCACCATTTTTTTCCTCTAGATTGGTGATCATGTTGAAGTGACCACCGATTAAAATGGGAGAGTTTGAATGAGAGTTGCAGAACTAGTATAAGTGATTCAGAAGGTTCATCTTGGTGTTCACAATTTTAGGGCTATAAATATTCATAATAAATCCCTTGATAATGGAGGCAAGGATGTGAAAGGAAGCGGAGATTGAATGGCGGGAGGAGGCAGTGTCGTCTAGGGAGATGAGAAGAGGGTTCCAGCTTACAAATAATCATCCAGATCCTCCTTGGGCATCTATCACAATGGTAAGACAATCTTTCCAGATTCAATTCATCATCTAAGAGATGATCTCACTGGAGCATTTGGTTTCTTACAGAAAAAGAACAGAAGGTTGATCTTTCTGAATCTTCATTTTGAGCATTCTTTGTTTAGAGCAACCATTGATACCCTAGACATTCCAGGAGAGGATATTCATTGGATAACAAGGTGCGACCTGCCATGTCTGACTCTTGATACCTCAGACATTTCATGGAGGATCTTCCCATGAACTAGTTTTGAGGGTTCAATAGATCTACTTTTTCTATTATGGGTTGGGGCTCTGGGTCCTCTTGCATCAGAATTGGTTCTTCAAGGATCCGATCATCCAGAACTTGGAAGTTGTTACTAGTTGAAGGGGGGAGATCATGGGTCTTCCCTTGCTGGGGTTTCTTATGGTTTCATTTCTTTCTGGTGGTCTACTGAAACCCTTCTTCATCCATTCGTGCCCTCTTTGGGATTTCTTGCTTTTTGAGCGTGGGGTGTTCTTTGAATAGGTTCCCATGTTCATGGCATTTTCAACATCTAAAGGGAATGTGTTCATAGTCCAGTGGCTGGATCCAGTCAGTGTCTTTGTGGGAGAGGCATATTACATCTAGAAGGTCTTGATCAATGTGCATATAGACACAGATTCTAGCATAGGAGGTGGTTTTGTTCATTTTGGTTTGATCTACCATGCGAACAAAACTCCCTAAGGTATTTCTGATCTCTTGGAGGGTAGATTCATCCTATTATTCTTGAGGTAGAAAGAACATGCAAAACTAGACAGGGCCCTAGGATAAATCCTCTTTTTTCTGGGAAGAATCGCTCTACCCAATTTCGTAGATAGAGGCCCGCAGAGTTAAAAAAGTAAGGTCTACCGTCTTCCAATCACGCTTTGTCCTCCAAGTGGTGAAACATAATAGTGAAAAATCCTTTGGACCCTAGTTGCAGGTCGAGGTGGGATTTGGGTTTACACTTTGGTGCGATCTAGCCTTTGAGGGCCTGTTCGGTTAGCCAGAAGCCCATAAATTTCCCAATCAGGGCATGATATTTCATTTTTTGTGTCCTGGCATTGATTCTTTCTACCAGGAGTGATAAGGATGGTATTTCTATCGTGGATGGAATACACAATTTTTTCAGGGTATGAGGACTTACTTCATTGTTCTTACATGCATCAGAATGGGGCTTGTCCTCTATGCTGATGTCCTCCATTGGGATGGGAATATCTTCCATACCTATCTTTACTATGGAACTAGACTCGAGATGTCCCTCTAACAATTTCAGAGCATCCTTTGACTGGGATGGGCCTGGCGCCCTCCCCAATGTTGTCATCATGATGTAGAAAAGGGCCAATATGACAAACACATTCAATGCTAGCGTTGCTACAGCGAGACAGGCATGACAGGTGAAACGATCTAGAGAAGGATGAAAACCCTAGCAGAGCGTTCAGCCATCATTTACCCCATAATATGAGGAATATATTAGTCCTTTAAGCATAACGTGTATTATTACAACCATTGAGAATATATTTTCATACAATTTACACATCTATCACAATCATCTTTCAAATTTTATAGTTGACAAGGAATGAAATGTAGCTTTAGCGAGTTACTTAATTTCAAAGATCAACGTGGATATTGAAGGCTTAACTTCTACTTTCCTCCCAACCACTTAGCACTTTGTCTCACATATGTTTTATTCTTTCCCACATAGATTTCACCCCTGAGCGGGGCATGAATCAACTAGAGAGGAATTTTATTTATTTATCTAGAGTCCACTAATCTCTTAGTTTTATAACTCATTTGTATTCATTTAGTGTTGGTAACTGTGCTCTATTTTTCTCCAATTTCTTCAACGCATGAAACAAAGGTCTGCACAGTTTACTTGTTCTTCAAAATACACAATTAGACTTAAAATTAAACATATCCTAACTCTGTAACTACACCATTAAACAAGTCTTGGGCTATTCCCATCATGAACGCGTTCATGGTAAGGGTATATTTCACATATAACAAAGACATTAGTAATGCATGTATCAACTATTTTGATTTATAATGTTCGTTGAAACCCTTCTGCCTATTCTCAGGCATAATAATATAATATGACTAACTGTTTAAAACAATTAAGACGGAATAGTTAAATCAATGTTCTATGTGAATATTCTTTCGGTATATATATATATGAAGATGAGATAGATAACTCAAGGTTCTATGTGAAGATTATTCATATATATATTTATATAAACATCAATCGACTATAAGTTCTAATGGGTGCAACTTCATTCTTGAAACTATATAGGTTTGATATTTACTTGTATTATTATGAAACAACAAAGTATTTAGTTGTATCTTTCCTCTCTTTTATCATATAAGGAAGTTCAAGAAAAAAGAATGTGTGTTTGACACTTTTGTGGATATACCGAGTTATGTCGAAGAAGTTCACATATCATGACTTAAGATGTCTTTGATTCTTTACTATTTAACAAGAACAATTCAACTACATAATATTTTTTTTTTGTAAGCTGCTTAAATTTATTATAATACAAAGGAAAAAATTACAGAATTCATCATGACCAGAGGAGGTAGAAGGCAGTGGAGCCACCACCTTGACCTCTCAAAAGATGGTCGTCTGAGAGTGCCAGAGGCGAAACTGTTCCCCTTTGAAAGTAAATTTCGAGGCCCATAAACTAACATAGTTACATATTTTGACAGTGAAATGACATAAACAAAGACAAGCGCCTGGAAAAGACACAGGAAATGACCCAAATAGACATAGACTTAGTCTTGGAGAAAGACACATGCATTGAATCTGCAATAAACATAGACAAAGGAAAAGGCCTGGAAATAGACACAGGCGTAGGAAATAGACATGATAAGAAAAAAACCAAAAAACCTGGATAGCTTGAGCATCAAACAGGTGGAATGTATGGAATTTCTTCAGTTATGGGGAAATCCCATCATTCCTCACGTGACTAGATGGGTGAGTTGGTGGCAACTTTCGGATGCATCTGAGTGTGTAGCTGCTGTGGAGCAGGCTGCTGGGAAACCATTTCCTTCAAGCGCTTGATGAATAGCTCAACTGTCGAGGGTATGGAGAAGGCCATAGAAAGACGAGGCGCCATGGTGTACCCAGTTGCACTGCCACTACCACCTCTAGTAGGAAGAACCATGCCACCCATGGCGCTACTACTTCCACCACCACCCCGACCGTGGTTTTCCCCATGCAACCTTCCGTGGCTTGAGATACCTGTATTTCCTTTCCACATGAATGAGCTCTCCATTGCCGTGAGTTGAGCATCTATTTCTGATATCCTGCTCTTCATCATCTGAACCGTGTCTCTAGCGTCTGCCAAATTGGTAAGCATGTCCTCCATTAAATTGCAAAGCATGTTCTTCATGAGCCCGTAGTGATTGATTTGGTTACCTTCCTGACCCGTTCCCAGCTTCTGATTTAGAGCATGGTTCTCCCAAGCATCCACGAGCACATGAACCCTATTAGAGATGAGCGGTTTATAGTCTGCAATCACTTGAAAGCTACAGCCTCTCTATGCTTTTCCCCTGCCCGAGGTGGCTCTTTGTAGAGTGCTCCACTGCCGCGACATGCTGATGCGGAATCACATCTTCTTCTAGAGAGTATCAATTAACAAGATGCCTTCCATGGAGGAAGAATCACTGTGAGTTTGCAGAATCTCAACAAGCCAAGGTGTGCGCTTAGCTGAGCAGAGCTGAACCTTCATATCCAAATACCACACCACCGCGATCAAAACATTCTCCCTCCGTTCCATAATACATGCCATGAATGTCGATTGAAGGCTAGGATTGAACCAGATATTCGACACCTGATGTTGTAGGTGCGGAGGTGATGGCCTGATCAGCTCCCATGCTTGGAGGACGATGAAGTTTCTTGTAAGTATCATCGCTACCGAGTTTAACACGATAATCACCACACGTTCGTCGCTTAGATCGAGGGACGGCTTGCCGTTGATGCATGGAGCACTCACCTGCATCCAGGAGGGAGAGATCATTTTTATCCAGTTGATTTCTTTTGAGAAGTATCTAAGAATCCAAACAATATTGTAATGTACCTTCCACTAGAGCTAGAGGAAAGTTCACCCCGGAGTTAGCTAAGAATTAATCTAGGTCATTGGCTTTCCTGTGCACATGGTGGAAGGTAATCGCATGCATGCACTATAGGAGGGTGGCCAGACAGGTGAGACCGTGGGTGAGGCGCCAGCTAGAGGTGACTTTGGAGATGGATGTGTCGTGGAGGATTTTTGCTTCTAGGGAAAGGATGATGGTTGAGTGCCCTTCCACAATTGCCAGAAGAATATTTTTCCTGCCAACTATCATTAAACCAGCAATTGTACCTTCTAGTTCCTTTGCATTGTTATGTTGTTTCCCATGTTACCATATAAAATGTGGATGATGGTTCCTTTATGGTCTCTGATTTCTCCTCCGAAGACATCCATGCTTGGGTTACCATTGGAGGCACCATCCAAATTTATCTTGAAGACATTTTCAGGAGGAAGTTCCCAATGAAGAGAGCTTGCCACTTACATGGTGGGTTTGTTGCAGGGAGACAGGACGACAGAGGTATTGAATCTTAGAGCGACCATGATGCTTCTCTCATTATGGGCGGTGGGTAGGTCCTCGCTGGACCATCCTTTGGCATGGATTGTTTCCTAAATTTTTCTTTATCGCCTCCCAAATATTTTGCACTGACCCTTCAAAGTTCTTAAATATTTTGTTTTTTATTTCTTTCTACGTGCTCTAGAGAACGAATCTCGAGGTGAGAGTCCAGAGATGATTCAGGATGTTACTTTTAAATGGAGAGTCCCTCCATAGATGAATAGTGTTAGTCACATTACCTTTACTTCTGTTTGTCAATCTAAAGGATTCCGCAACATAATCACATAAGGAGTTGGTGAAGGGACATGTGTTTAGGAGATCATCTATTGTTTTCTGATGACCATTACATAGGAAGGATCTACAGGGTCCTTGGAAGCCTTTTCTAGCTAGATTTTCCTAGGTGAGGATCCTCCTATGTAGGAGAAGCCAGAGAAAATTAGATATTTTGGGCCATCGAGGAGGCTTAACGATATGGTTCCAAATAGAAAAGTTATGGCGGTCCGGCATGATTGACAGAATGTCATATTCCTCTTTGACTGTGAAGGTACTAGATGGCCTGTGACCCCAATGGATGATGTCCCCTCTGTGATTGCGTTTGAGCTGATAGTTGCAAATTTTGGGCTAGACAGAGTCGACAAGTTCTTTGCTAGGGAGCACATTCTAGGTATAGGGATGTTTCCAACAACGGAACCCCCCGGATGAAGGTTTCCATAACTCTTCAACTTTTAGGTGGGAATTATGTTGAATGTATATCTGACCAATAGGATCAAGTATTAGACTTTTTAAAGATGGATGTTTCTTCCAAGAGACATTCCAAAATAAAGCCTTGTCCCCTACTTTTATTTCCCAAAAACTTTTCTACTGCACTAGTTCCCTTTGCTTGTTAGCTTCCTTCAAGACATGCGAGCCCGAAATGTCTTCATCGAATATGATTAAGGAATGGGGGGATAATCTAGAGCATGCTTCCTGTTCCACCATTTGGTCCAGGGAGAGTTGTTGTTAGAGATTCAAGTCCACCAAATTTTTGCTGAGAGCACTTGATTGTTAAGTTATAGATCTCTAATTCCAAGGCCACCCACTTTTTTCTTAGTGCAGAGTTTCTTCCAACTTACCATATCCCAGCGACTATTTTACTTGTTACAACCCCAAAAAAAGGACCTTTGGAGAGATTTGATGGCTTTCAACACCCATTTCAGGGATGCAAGAACATAATAGAGTTAGAGAGGCATAGAATGCAAGGTGGAATTAAGGAGGACTGCACGGTTGGGGACGTTAAGGGATCTGAAGGTCCAGGAAGAAAGACGGTTCTCAAGTTTGTCAAGGAGTTCCTTCTAAGAGGCATGCTTGATCGCTGCATTTAAGAGAGGGGCACCCAAATATTTAGTAGGAAAGGATAAGACTGTGAAGCGGAGGATGCGAGTGATGTTTCTTTAGGATGCCACCGTAGTATTGAAGAAGAAGATCTGAGATTTTTCTAAGTTTAGGGAAGTTCCAGAGGATTCTTTAAAGGTTTGTAGGATCGAGTGAATAGTGCAAGATTATTGGAAAGAAGAATGACCGAAATGGCGATTGTCATCCACAAATTGTTGGTAAGCTAGTCGGGGGTCATTATGCATGGATAAGCCCCATAGGGTGCGAGCTTCCATTGCTGATTGAATCATGCAGCCTAGACCTTCGGCCATGAGGATGAAGAGAAAAGAGGAAAAGGGGTCCCCTTGATGGATACCACACGAGGGGGAGAAAGTGGAAAAGGGAGAGCCAATGACCAGTATGGAAAAAAAGGTAGAGAAGATGACAGAGAGGATCGACTAAACCCAGTCTTGACAGAACCCAAAATCCAGGAGCATTTTTTCAATGAAGGACAAGATAAGTTTGTCAAAGGCTTTGGAAAGATTGAGTTTGAGGATCATGCCATGGTTTTTGGTGGTTTTTAGTGGTTTTTAGAGAGTGTACCACATCATGGGCAAGGATAATTCCATCATGTATTTGGTGCCCTTCTACATAGCCTGATTTCTCTAAAGAGATGAGGAGGGGAAGTGTTTTAGTCTATTGGCCACAACTTTAGAGATGAATTTATAAATGACATTGCAGAGGGAAATGGGACAGAACTTACCTGGGTGAGAGGCGCCAATTTATTTTGGGATTAGCACTAGATGAGTGGCATTGAGCGCCAGGAGGAGCCATTTTTGGGTGAGAATCCTACACCAGATCAAGTACTTCCTCTTTGAGCATATTCCAGTAATGGTGAAAGAAATTAATGGTAAAACCGTGTGGTCCTGGTGATGTACCTTCTACCATTTTTTTGACTGTTGCTTCCACTTCTTGCATGGTAATGGGTTGCATAAGGGATTGGTTGTGCGCATTGTTGACTAGAGGGGGGATGTACTGGATTAATTTTTGGATTGAATTTTGATGGGAGCAATTTGGTTCAGAGAGGAGATGCATGAACTTCCTGGTAATATCATCAGAGCTTTCCTCCTGCTCCTCCAACATTTCTCCAATTTCCAAATGCAATTTGCTTATTCTATTCCTCATCCGGTGTTGGATGGAGGACTTGTGAAAGAAGATTTTGTTTTTATATCCTTCTTTGTACCATTTGAATCTTGCTTTCTAGTTCCAATATATAGCTTCCTGGTCACATCTCTTGTTAAGTTGGTTCAGAAGCTCCCTTTCTTGGAGTTTCATTTCCAGGGTGAAACCGTGATCCATGGTGTAGTGCTGGATGGAGGATAGATTTTCTTGAATACCCGCTTTATCCTTGAAGATATCTCCAAAAGTGTTTTTATTCCAATGGCGAAGGTGACCACACAACATCTTCGGTTTCTTATGCATGGTGGCCATTTTTGAATGGCCAATCACTTTCATCTCCTCCCACTAGGAGCTAACAGAGTCCATGAAGGTTGGATGACTGAGCTAGAACTTTTCAAATCTGAAGGGTTTATGGAGGGTAGTTCCCTGATTGTTCCAGGAGAGGGCTATGTTCCAGTGATCCGAACTAGCCATGGGAAGAACATAGGCATCCAAAAGGCCACCAAGGGGGAGAATTTGATCTGAAACAAGGAAATGATCAAGGTGTTTTGCAATTTGATGAGCTCCCCCCCTTTATTATTCTAGGTAAAGAGGCTAGAAGAGGTTTGAATATCCACCAATTCACAAGAGCTGATAGTGGATTTGAAGGCATCATCTTCAATCGAAAGAGCTTTGATCCCACTGTTTTCTTCCTCTAGATTGGTGATCATGTTGAAGTGACTACTGATTAAAATGGGAGAGTTTGAATGAGAGCTGCAGAACTAGTATAAGTGATTTAGAAGGTTCATCTTGGTGTTCATGATTTGAGGGCTATAGATATTCATAATAAATCCCTTGATACTCGAGGCAAGGATGTGAAAGGAAGCGGAGATTGAATGCGGGAGGAGGCGGTGTCGTCTAGGGAGATTAGAAGAGGGTTCCAGCTTACAGATAATCATCGAAAGTCTCCTTGGGCATCTATCACAATGGTAAGACAATATTTCTAGATTTAATTCATCATCTGAGAGATGATCTCACTGGAGCATTTGGTTTCTTACAGAAAAAGGATAGAAGGTTGATCTTTCTGAATCTTCATTTTGAGCATTCTTTGTTTAGATGAACCATTGATACCCTGGACATTCCAGGAGAGGATCTTCATTGGATAACAAGGTGTGACCTTCCATGTCTGACTGTTGATACCTCAGACATTTCATGGAGGATCTTCCCATGAACTAGTTTTGAGGGTTCAGTAGATCTACTTTTTCTATTATGGGTTGGGGCTCTAGGTCCTCTTGCATCAGAATTGGTTCTTCAAGGATTTGATCATCCAGAACTTGGAATTTGTTACTAGTTGAAGGGGGGAGATCATGGGTCTTCCCTTACTAGGGTTTCTTATTGTTTCGTTTCTTTCTGGTGGTCTACTGAAACCCTTCTTCATCCATTCTTGCCCTCTTTGGGATTTCTTGCTTTTTCAGCGTGGGGTGTTCTTTGAATAGGTTCCCATGTTCATGCCATTTTGAACATCTAAAGGGAATGTGTTCATAGTCCAGCGGCTGGATCCAGTCAGTGTATTTGTGGGAGAGGCATATTACATCTAAAAGGTCCTAAGCAATGTGCATATAGACACAGATTCTAGCATAGGAGGTGGTTTTGTTCATTTTTGTTTGATCTACCATGCGAACAAAAGTCCCTAAGGTATTTTTAATCTCTTGGAGGGTATATTCATCCTAATATTCTTGAGGTAGCAAGAACATGCAAATATAGACAGGGCCCCAGGAGAAATCCTCCTTTTTCTGCGAAGAATCGCTCTACCCAATTTTGTAGATAGAGGCCTGCAGAGTTAAAAAAGTAAGGTCTACCATCTTCCAATCACGCTTTGTCCTCCAAGTGGTGAAACATAATAGTGAAAAATCCTTTGGACCCTAGTTGTAGGTCGAGGTGGGCTTTGGGTTTACACTTTGGTGCGATCTAGCCTTTGAGGGCCTGTTCAGTCAGCCAGAAGCCCATAAATTTCCCAGTCAGGGCTTGATCTTTCATTTTTTGTGTTCTAGCATTGATTCTTTCTTCCAAGAGTGATAAGGCTGGTATTTCTATTGTGGATGGAATACACAATTTTTTCAGGGTATGAGGACTTACTTCATTGTTATTACATGCGTTAGAATGGGGCTTGTCCTCTATGCTGATGTCCTCCATTGGGATGGGAATATCTTCCATACTTATCTTTACTGTGGAACCAGACTTGAGATGTCCCTCTAACAAATTCAAGGCATTATTTGACTGGGATGTGCCGGGGGCCCTCCCCAATGTTGTCGTCATGATGTAGAAAAGGGCCAAGCTGACAAACACATTCAATTCTAGCGTTGCTACAGTGAGACAGGCGTGACAGGTGAAACGATCTAGAGAAGGATGAAAACCCTAGCAGAGCGATCGACCATCGTTTACCCCATAATATGAGGAATATATTAGTCCTTTAAGCATAACGTGTATTATTACAACCATTGAGAATATATTTTCATACAATTTACACATCTATCACAATCATCTTTCAAATTTTATAGTTGAGAAGGAAAGACATGTAGCTTTAGCGAGTTACTTAATTTCAAAGATCAACATGGAGATTGAAGGCTTAACTTCTACTTTCCTCCCAACCACTTGGTACTTTGTCTCACATATTTTTTATTCTTTCCCACATAGATTTCACCCCTGAGCTGGGCATGAATCAACTAGAGAGGAAATTTTTTTGTTATCTAGAGTCCACTAATCTCTTAGTTTTATAACTCATTTGTATTCATTTAGTGTTGGTAACTGTGCTCTATTTTTCTCCAACTTCTTCAACGCATGAAACAAAGGTCTGCATAGTTTACTTGTTCTTCAAAATACACAATTAGACTTAAAATTAAACATATCCTAACTCTGTAACTACACCATTAAACAAGTCTTGGGCTATTCCCATCATGAACGCATTCATTCTAAGGGTATAATTCACATACAACAAAGATATTAGTAATGCATGTATCAACTATTTTGATTTATAATGTTCGTTGAAACCCTTCTGCCTATTCTTGCGCATAATAATATAATATGACTAACTGTTTAAAACAATGAAGATGGAATAGTTAACTCA
>LPNX010384810.1:56412-83192 GCA_001517045.1 Pseudotsuga menziesii | reverse complement strand
GATGTAGCTCTATAGCCCCGAAAAAGGTTCATCATTCGGAGATTGGGGAAGTTTTTTCTTTTCATTTTGAAACTTCTTCTTTTTTCTATCGGATTATAGAGATAAAAACAATTAAAAACATGACATCTTAGGATGAGGTCTATTATGAGGAGGAGCCCCAGTGGGGGATTATCTAAAACTCAGATGTTGACATATGAAGTACGAATAATACTTTGAATCATGCAGACAGTAGTCCACACAAAAAAATGGTGCTGGCTCTCGATGAAAAGGAATATAGACCAACCTCTCTGACACTTAGCACTCAGACCGTCATCTAAGGAATTTAAGATCCTAGACATGAAGCAGAACAATCGAAACAAGGAAAGAAGAAAGAAAAAGTAATCTGGCCTAAAATAGGTTGTTTAGAACTTTCAATTGGTAGAGACATACAACTAACAAACATTCCACATTACCTGAACTTCATTCTCATAGTAATATTTTGCAGGAAGGAACCGGGTAAAGTGTAATTAACAAGGTGGATGGAAACAAATTGGAAACCCATAATAGGATACACAATGGAATTCCATATTGTTCTGAGGCAGTGGTTCTTCTTCAAGGTCAAGGAGGAAAATGACAGCACAAAACTGCTAAACCAAAGCTGGAAATGGGGCCCTTCAGGATTGATTGTAAAAAAATAACATATCAACTTTAACACAAGGAAGGAACCACATAATGTACAATAGACCTGGGTGATCCTGCAAGGACTTCCAATGATGTTTCGGAAGAAACAAATTCTATAATCATTTCAAAATAAACTGGGTAAGTTTCTTATGGTAGAAGATGACTAGGAAGCAAAGGTAGACAGAAGATGTGCCATAATCTTGGTAGAAATGGATATAAGAGAAGGTTTGTTCGAAGAAATTCTAATTGTAATGAATGTAAGTTCATGGACACAACTTTTGCATTACTAGAAGCTACCATTTAGATGCTACAATTGCATGAAGGTCGATCATCTACAAAAAGAATGTGAAGCCAACCAGGACGAACAACAAAAAAAACACATCTTAAAAAGATCCAGGTTTGAAAAAATAATGGTAACGGACATAGATTTGACCCAAATGGACATGTAGTAGATTCAATCTTAAGTATGAATAACAGGGAAAAGGACATTGGGTCCAAAGAGAATATGACGGACCATAAATTAGAAAGTATTCAATAATATGTGGATAAAGAGGACAGGTGCCAACTCAAGGTGGCAGAAAAATGAATGACAGGCATCGAACTTGGTCCAAGTGCACCTACGGACAAACAATGTAATTTTGTTCATAATCTTGGCCTTTCTATATTTTCTTTCATTAAAAATACAACTCATGAATAAATTGGTTTAAATGATATTGAAAAGAAAATGAAAGAAAATTTATTGAGTTACACATATTCTTCTGAAAACATAGAAAGGAAATGACAAATAATAAGACATGACTATTGTGTAAGGTCCAAATCAAGAACATAAGTTGACCAAGTTTCATCAGGAGGTATAGCTCTGAGTCAAAACCAAAGGATGCAAGAAGGACATAAATCATTTCTAACCATGGAAGAAAAAAAGCACCCAAAGATATTAAAGAAGGAAAACAACTAACCATTGGAAGGGATGTTAGAGTGGAAAACCCCCTCGCTAAGGGTTCATAATGCTTTCCCTCTCCTTCAATACTAGGGGGATAGGATGGGCGTCTAAATTAATAGCCCTCAAATGAATGATAATCATTATAAAACCAAATGCCGTTCTAGTGCAAGAAAAAATGATGGAGGGGAAGGAAGCAAAGGAGGTTTTGAGTGTCTTTTTAAGAGACTAGAAGATGGAGGAAATATATGTAGACATACATTGGGGAGTTTTAATCAAAACATCGAGTCCTAAAGTATTATTCTATTCGACATCTTTCCATGAACAAACAATATGAACTAAGATCCAGGATAGAGAAACTTTGACTATCATGTATTTCCTAAATGTATACAAACCTTTCCATGGAATACGAACTTACTACAAAACTTTAGAAAACTCCTCGGCATGATGGACCACTCAAACCTAATAGTAGTGGGAGATATGAAATTAACACTTACTTCATGGGAATTATGTTGGGGGGGATGCACACTGAAATGCTTTAATCAAATTTTTGTGGTTTATTTGAGGAGAAAAATCTAATTGATGTCCATCCTTTAAAAATGGATAACACGTGGGGGAATAAGTGTAGTGAGGATCAAGAAATTGCTAAAATGATTGACCAATTCTTAGTTGTCGAAAGTATGTTTCGAGAGAATTTGGTTTTAAAATCAACAGTGGATACATCAGGTATTTCATATCATTGACCGATTACATTATCAATAACAATTATTGAAAAGAAGTTTTCCTCGCCTTTCAAATTCAACCTAGAATGGTTGGAAGAGAAAGAATACCATAATTTGATTACAGACAATTGGGCAACACTAGAAAACCCTACCTCAACCACCTACATGCAGCAACTGGTAGAAAACCAAACCCAGATAAATAAAATATTGAAAGAGGGGTCAAAAGAATAAGGTGTTTTCCCAAAAAGAGTTCATAGAAATAAAGAGTAAGATACAAGAAATTTTCAACTCAAAGAAAACAAGAATCTTCAACAACGAAGAATTGGAGTCCTTAAAAGGAGAAGAGAAAAAAATAAGGAGCATGTCAGTTAAGGAAGAGATGCACTAGGGGTTGAAGAGCATATATTTATGGCTAGTGGAAGGAGATAAGAACAAGAAGTACTTCCATTGCTTCAAATTGCATACAAAGAACATAAACAACATAGGGGAAATAAAAGATTCAGATGGGAACACGGTTGAGTCTTTTCAAGACAAAGCAAATGAAGTAGTAGATCACTTCAACTCTAGTTTTAAGGCTCCTTCGAGATGCCAAATCTCAAAATTAGTGTAGTTACTAAATCTATTTCCTATACTAATAAGATAAGAAATGGATGATCTATTAAAATATATGATCGAGGAGGAATTAATCTCGGTTATCCATTCTTTTCAGAAATGGTAAATCCCGGGTCGAGATAGATTCACCTTGGAATTCTTTCAAGGATTTTACGATATGGTAAAGTCATATTTGTTGAAGGTGGTTGAAGAATCGTGGAAATTTGGTAAGATACTAGGAAAAATAAATTCCACTTTCATCACCATAATAACTAAGAAGCAGAAAGGGGAGACATTTGAAGAATTTAGACCAATTTCATGCTGCAATTTGGTTTATGAATTTATAGACAAGATTATAGCACATAGGTTAAAACCCATACTCAACAGAGTAAAATTATAAGAACAATTGGTTTTCTATTTAACAAACAGTTCCATGATGCAGTATGACTAAAACACAGAGCAATACACAACATAAAAATAGACAAATTGTTAGCTTTTTCCCTCAAATTATATATATCCAAATCTTATGAAAGGATAACCTAGACTTTTATACATTTATTAATAATTCAAATAGGCATGCAAATAGAGGTTGTAGATTGGATAATGGGTTGTACTAAATCAACCTCTTTTACAGTACTAATCAATGGTGCTCCCTCTTAGTTCTTGACACCAACAATAGGCCTAATGCAAGGTTTCCCCCTCTCTCCATTTTTGTTCCTTCTTGTTACAAAGGCTTTAAGCATAATTATTCATGAAGAAAAAGAGGAAGGAAATATTAAATGGGCCAGGATCTTAAGTATAGTGGACCTAACCCATATCATTTTTTGTGGATGAATTGTTATCGATGGGATAAGGTTCATCTGAAAATGTCCAAGACTTGGTAACGTGTTTGAAGAAATATTAGAAGGAAACATGAATGGTTATAAACATCGAAATTTGAAGGTTAGATTTTAATAGTCTCTAAGAAGAACTCCTAAGTAGAGTAAGGGAGATGGTCCCTTATCCTACAACTCTTATAGTAGAAGGGTTTAAGTATTGGTTTTTTACCTTAAGACAAATTCCTACGCATATCAAGATGGGTTGTGTCTTTACAAGAAAGTATTAGAGAGAATTTCAATATGGGAAATTGTTTTCTATCAAGAGAAGGAAGATTGATTTTGATCAAAGAGGTCCTTCAAAGAATATATATATATATATATATATATATATCCTAATGGAAAAAAAATCTTTATTCTGATCGAATAAACTTGAACTTCCCATATAGAGCTTACAAAAACAAGTTTGTCCTTCATGGCTTCTATACAACTTCTGAATATTTTGGCATTCTGTCATTTTCATAGTCTAGTTTGGTCTTCTTTTCACAATATAATTTAATTTTGTGTTTCCTTATTTTTCTCATCAATATACCTTGTATTTCACCAACTATTTCTTCTTACATAACTAGAAATTGGTTATCTAACTTATTATTATTTTTCCTCTACCTTCGTTAGTTTTGGGGGGAGAGCGAGTGCCAATTTAGATATCTTGCTCACTTCCATATTTAGTTCCATGTATATGTGTGTGAAGGTTCACTTTTCAAAAACAAACTATATGTTCTTTGATGGTTGTCAAAATATGTTGGAGATGTGGCGAATTCATCTGAATTCTCCCATTGGCCAATTTTATTACCATTTTGGAGTCCCCAAACAACTGTAATTTTTTCAGTTGTTTATTTATGGCTACCGTGACACTGACCCATAGTGTCGAGAGTTTTAATTTGATGTTTGAAGCTCATAATCAAATCAAACTGCATATGATCTTCATGCAGGATCTCCCCCTTGATGAATATTGATACCATGATGAAAGCAATGCACGAACTTCATATCCCACAGTATGAGATTGATGAACTCAAAAATGCCATGGAAGAACATCCTTGAGCTGGGAAGAAAAGCATCAAGCCTAAGAGAGGGTGTCGAGAAGTTGGATTGGGTAAGGGTATTTAATTATCCGAAATCCCAGAATAGACTTTTTGTGGTTGTTGCTATCGAAATTCAATGTTAAAATATTTAGTGGAATTGCAAATCTTCATTATTATGAATGTATGAATGGATTAAAATCCTTCAAATTCCCCTCTTACACTTAGATTCCATTGATATATGCAATTATTCTTATAGAGAAAACGGTTGGAAAAATGTGGTTTAGAAAATGTTATATTAGATCAAATCCATGATTTCTTCATTCTCAACAATTATACCAATAGGAAGATACTCCATGCACTCTAACTTAAGGTAAATTGATTAATTTCTTTATTACAGAGATCCTATGGCTATATAATAGAGATAACTGGAATGTACATTGGGCGAGATGGTAAATGAAAGTGTGTCATGTTCGTATGATATGGTATCAGAAATATTTAGATGTGTGATACACATTTATAAGTGTTTGTTAGTAAACGTAGCCTCTAACATTTGTAGACAACTATCCCTAGATTTTGCTTCGTGGGTTCTCGGTCCTGTGTTGTGTTTCACTTTTACGTTTGCAACAAAAAGCAATATATTCCCCTCTTTTCTCCAAGGGTTTATATCCAACAAGCAACATTTGCACCTATCCTTGTGTAATTCGACCAATATCTACAATGGACCAAAAATTCAACGGAATGTGTTCATGAATTTCTTAACATGAATTTTATTTAGCTCACCCGAGAATCTTTTCAACGCCGTCTTTTACTCATGCTTGAAAGTTAAATATTTTTTATTTGATAACGTATAACTATATATCCATCCTATATTTGACAAATAGAGAACTCTTATCATCACGAGGAAAGTCACTTCCTTATACATTTATTTGGAAAGATATATTATGAACTTGTTGAAGAGAGAAATAGGGTGAATGAAAAAGATGTTTCTATACGCTAAGTGGAACAAATCTACCGAGTCTTGTATGATACGGTACAAAGAGATCTCAAATAATATCTAAATCTATAAATTCTTTGGTGCTAGGTGGAATTCCTCCAACTCCTAAAGGCGTCCCTAAAATAGAGAGGAAGGAACATGGGGGCTCTAATATCTTCTAGATTGTGCTTCCTTTACAAAATACTATGTGGTTTTTCAAAGGATATTAGTTCATAAGTCAATATATTTATTGTCATGTGATCAACTATTTTCTAGTGAGAAGAATGTGGGTGATGAGGATAAAGTTACTTTGGCGATGTGAACCTTGTCATCATCCTTTAATTCATTTTTTTAAGTCCTCGCATATGTTTTGGGAAAACAAGAAGTTACATTTGAGAAGTTATGAACGATTATTATAAGGAGGTATAGAAAACATAAGAATGATGAGGTAAGAGATGAGAGTAGTGCATTTAAGAGGTTATAATTTAAATGTTATTATAGTAATAAGCTTTGAAATTGTAAGAGAGATTTAAAAAAAATACAGCATGATTTAGAAAGTGGTGAAAAAAAGTTAAGACATGTGAATGTTATCAAAGAGGTGAAGAATAAGTAGTAGGTGATTTCATATTTATTGTATCATTAAATCAACCAGCTGCGTCTATAACCTATTACTTTGACTTGGGTCCATCTTGCAACTTTTTGTTCCATAAAATCTATTTTGTAAATTTCAACGAAGATAACAATAATAGATAATCTATTTCATTTGCTGATGAACGAACTCACTATGTTAGACATTGTGGGGTTGTTTGTGTCATATAGAGCAATACTCGAAGTTAGACTTTCAATAATGCTCCATAATATCTGCAGATCAATAAAACAAGTTATATCTTAGAAAGATAACTACAAACCCTAATCTTTGTGTAAGCTTTGAAAGAAACAAGTGTATGGCCAAAACATTCCATGATAACAAGTAAATTATTGTTGGTATTGGTGAGAAAGGTTTGCATAAACTTGTTGATATAAGGACATCATAGTTGAAGGGATCATTGACTAAGGAATTCTATATGCGAGATACCTCGCTTTCATGCTAGGAAGATATTGCAATATCCCAGTTTCAACCCCTAGAAGTATTCAGTTAGTCTTTGTAAAGTTATGTAAATGTACTAATATGGATTCCTAGTGTAGAGCTCAAGGCCAAGGACTAACTAATGAATGTCTAGACATGCATGATGTAAATATTTCTATATGGACCATGTGGTTTTCTTTTCATGATGATTCAAAAGTGAGGTAAATATTATGTTGTAAAATTATATTTATTCAAATATGGTTGTGTAATGACTACTAGATGGGTGATGATTCCAATAGAGGGGAGGAGGAAATGAGGTGTATGGGAGATGAAATCCTCTTCTTCCAAGTTCCATCCTACAATTCATCCATTTTATGCCATTTAACTTGAATACTATATTTTCTTCATTTGACAATATATGAAATTGGGGTATTCAATGTTGTGTGAGGTTGGTGAGGAAAGTCCTATCATGTAATTATTGAAGCATGGGAAGAATCTAAATTTTATGATTACTATAAGAGTCCTTATTTATATGGTCGAAAGGGATTCCATATATATTTTCCCCCAATAATGTCATATCCATTTGTATATACCACTCATTGGCTAAGAAGTAGAATTCACAAACCATGAGAAATATCCTTACAATCTATCTATATTGAGGAATTAATAAGAAACCAGAATTCTGCAAAGGAAATTGCATAAATAAAAAAGAAAGAGGATGGATATAGGAGATAATAGAAACTCAGAAAAATATGAACCTTCACCTACTATTATTTTCTACTCATTAAATTCTTGAGAATCTATGGTTTTGATTATAGATTGAAATATCTAAAGGCATACAATATGTTGGACTCTTGTTGCATACATTGGTAAACATTGTAAGTTTTGGATTTTACGAGGGAATTCTAGAGAAATGAAGGGATATCCATTTCTTGTGTTGTGTAAAGTGTTTCATGGGTGTGGCGGATGCATGAGATTCTTGTAGTGCTTTGGATGATTAGGTTGGATAGTCATGAGAGAAATGGTGTTGGGATGAGGAGATACTGAAACCTATATATTTTTCCTTTTTCCTAATGGATTCATAGCAAGCCACATGGGTGATATTAATAGTTGATACTTATGATTGGGTGGAATATTCCCCATGCATTAATAGTTTATTTTACCCTCTTTGGTTAAAACATAAGTACCCTTGTTGTTTACAAATGCGAAAAGTATGTCTGTGTTTTTGTTATAAAATATGGTTTACTTAGCGTGCTCTATGTATGAACATTTCTTTGAATACAATGGTTTTATATCGATGCATCTATCTATGAATTTGTTTATTGTATGTTTGTTTTGGGGTGAACATTTATACTTGAAATCATGTCCCATGTACATGTCCATGCAAGTTAGAGGTATCATATCGTAATTCATGTCAGGAATTTTATAACTAGCTCATTCAACATTGTTGGATATATGGATGGGGATGTTATAGAATGTTTTCAAAGCCACATGTTGCAACATTGAGGCCATATGGGTTTTGAATCTATGTCTACAAGCACAAGTCAGATATGTTTGTTGTAGATTTTAGGAGAAAATGGGCTAAAATTGAATTTCCACATTATGAATTTGTATACAAAGTGTGTCACAAAATATCCATATCAGAAAATTTTAGTAAAATAGTTCCAATTACTCTTTTTTTTAAATTTAGGGATCTAATTTTGAATATGAATGAATGATTGATTAATTGTGCTAGATCTGAAGGACATTTATAGTGGAATATGCGTGTTTTAGTTTGTTTGATGTAATATGTGTAAAAAAGTCACAATTTTCATTCTAATCATTTGATAAAATGCCTCCATAAAATCCATGCATTTATTTATTTGATGGTGTTTTGAAAACACTTAATGACTAGATTTAGTGGCTATCAACAACAATGGTGGAGTATTTTGTGAAAAAATGGGAGAATTTTTAATTACATTAAAATTTTAAATTGCAACACCTATCTACAACATTCATCAATTGCATGGCCTTGGCCTTGAGCTCCTCACCATCATTTTCATACAATATTTACATCATGTAGAATTAAATACAATGGGGTCAAAACGAGGGTATTACAATTCCCTCCCCCTTCAATCAGCACCGTGCTCAGTGCTTTACAACTTGAATAGACATTATACACCATCACTGCCCTCAGTGCTTCACAAAATTAAACAAAAATGGATGTGCCAATTGCATAGCATCCTTCAGCTCCTAAGTATCCTCATCTAGACTATAGTGATCCTTTTCCAATGGAATGATTTTGGAGGACGGTGACCTTCGTATCGAGGATGTGCAATGGATCTGTTTAGAAATCTCCTTTGGGTTCCATCTTAATCACATCCCAATCAATCACATGATTAGGATCATGTACATATTTCTTAAGAAACGAAACTTGAAAAACATTATGAGATCTAGTGCTAGCAGGAAATGCAAGTCTATATGGAACTGGCCCTATCCTTTCAAGCACTTCAAAAGGCCCAAAATATATAGGATATAACTTGGCACAAATTCCAATGTTCAAGGAACTCTTCCTTTCCCTCACTCTGAGGTAAACATGATCCCCAACACTGAACTCTCTGTCCACCCTATGCTTATCTATGTAGCTTTCATGTATGTCCTGGGATGCACCGATATTCTTCTTGATCTTTACAACCTATGGCTCCATCTCCTTGATCAATTCTAGACCATGTACAATCATTTTCACTGTATTATCCCATGTCATAGTTTTCCTACACCTTATTTCCATACAAGGATCCATAAGGACTCATCCTCGAGGATGCATATTGTCCATTATTATAATTAAATTGTACCAAGTGTAGATAATCCTCCCACTTGGATGGTTTATCCATTACATACATGCAAATCATGTCTTTTAGCACTTGATTCACTCTTTCTGTCTGATCAATGAGTCTGAGGATGGTACGAAGTGCTGAAGTTCAACTTGGTACCTAGTCCGCAAACAAACCATTACAAAAATTGGAAGTGAACTTAGGATCTTTGTCTGAGACTATTGCCTTAGGCAATCCATGGAATCTGAAAATATCCTTCATGAATATTTTTGCAAGAGCATCACTCTTATGAGTAGACTTGATAGGTATAAAATTTGTTGCATTTGTCAACTTGTCCACCACAACCATCATGGAATCATGTTACCCCCAAGTCATTGGAAATACTATAATAAAATCCATGTAAAGAACTTTCCATTTCCATTCCAGAACTGGCAAGGGATGCAACAAACCTATTGGGTGTTTATTCTCAACCTTTACTTCCTGACATTTCGTGCACTTTTAAATGTACTTAGCAATGTCCTTCTTCATTCTTGGCCAAAAATACTGCTTTCTAGCTGTCGCAATTGTCTTCTGATATCCTAGGTAACTAGAATATGGAGTTTGATGGATCTCATTCATAACAATTCTCCTCAAATATTCTACACTTGGAATATAAATTTTGTTTTTATAAATAAGAATTCCATCTTCTTCCAATTTATATCCCTCACACCTCTTCTCAATACTTTGCTATTGCAATTTTTCTTTTACCTACCCAAACAATTCATCTTCCACATCATGATTATGAATATGTTGCTTGAAATCTGATTGGCAAATACTAAGAGATACCAAGTGCATTTCATGCACCTTCCTCCTGAGTGCATCAACCACTTTCTTCTCTTTCCATTTTATCTGTTTTATTTCAAAATCAAACTCACATAAAATCTCTAGCCATCTATCTTTCCTAGCATTTAGAGTAGGCTGATCAAACAAATACTTCAGACCACATTGGTCTGTCCTTAACTCAAACTTTCTTCCCATTAAGTAATGCCTCCACATTCTGATAGCATGTACTATGGCTGCAAGTTCTAATTCACAAGTGGCGTAGTTCTTCGCATGACCCTTGAAATTTCTGCACTCACAGCAAACCACATGGTTATCCTGCATAACAAATCCTTCAAGTCCTTGTCCACATGCACTAGTGCACACCAAAAAATCTATCTCCAGATCTACAACCTTCAAAACTGGTGCACTTGTGAGATGATTCTTTAGCTACTAGAATCTTTCTTCATATCTTGGTGTCCATTCAAACTTTATCCCCTTCCTTTGTAAAGAAGTGATAGGATGTTCAAACTTGGAGAATTCCTCAACGAATCTCTTGTAGTATCCTACAAGGACCATAAAATATATTACATCTGTCACATTGCTTAGATTTGGCCATTTCATAATGGCTTCAATATTTTATGGCTCTACATATATGCCCTCATATGAGATGATGTGACCCAAATAATGAATCCTATATTTATAAAAGTCACACTTGCTTAACTTTGAATATAAATTATGCTCCCTAAGTAATTGCAAAATGATTCTGAGATGTTCTTCATGCTCTTCCTCATTCTTAGAATAAGTACAAATTTCATCAAGAAAAACAAGAATAAAATTGTCCAAATTCCTGCTAAATACACTATTCATAAGGCACATAAATGTAGCTAGTGCATTTGGGAGACCAAATGGTACCACTACAAACTCATAATGTCCATACCTTGTTCTAAAATGTTTCTTATGAATGTATTCATCCTTCATTCTTACCTAATGGTAGCCAGACCTCAAGTCAACTTTGGGAAACACCTTTTCTCCTCTCATTTGATTAAAGAGGTTATCAATTCTGGAAAAAGGATACTTGTTCTTTAAAGTGACCTTATTTAGCTGCCTGTAATCAATAAAAACCTAAGTGTACCATATTTATTCTTTACAACTATAACTCCTGTTCCCAAAGGATACACATTTGGCCTGACATACTTCTTTTCCAACAATTCTTCCAGCTGCATCTTTAGCTCTAACATTTCTGGTCTACTCATCCTATAGGGTGTCTTAGAATCTGGTGTTTCCCCTGGAACAAGTTCAATTGTGAAATCAACGTCCCTCTTTGGAGGAAGCCCTGGAACTTCATCAGGAAAACATCCCTGAATTCCTGTAACACATGAAATTACTCTACCCTAGGAGAGTCATTTTCTCCATCCTCCAACACATGGTTTGCATACACTCTATAACCTTTCCTACAAAATTTCTTCAATTGTATGGCTGAAATATGCCTAACATAAATCACCGTTGGAATGCCTCTTACAACCTTTAAGTTTCCTTCTTCATCTATGCATTCAAAATTTTTATTAAAACAAACAATATTAACTCTATGTGCTTCCAGCCAATCCATTCGAATGAGAACATCATAGGATCCAAGTGGTAGAAAATTTATATCTACAGAACTGACTAGCCCATTCATAACCAATAGACACTTTTCTACCACTTCATTGACCTTTCTCTTAGTTCTAGTGGCTAGCTGAGATAACCATGATTTTGTAATCCTTAACTTTTTGAAAGCACAAATCTCAACTACTCTAGGATTAATATAACTGTGAGTAGAAAAAAGGTCAATCAAAATAGAAATAGATTGCTCAGGAATATTACCTGCAACTTCAACCATAGTTGACTGGTGATCTTCCTGGCGATGCTCCAGTGTTGCATAAATCCTAGGGACAGTTCTTGTGACTTGACCCACTATTTATTCTTCTTGAATTTAGTCAGTTGGACTTTGATACCCCTCCTCATGAGGACAATTCCTACATGTGTGCAGTCCTTCACATCTCAAAATTTGGATAGCTTCTCTTCTTTCTTTTGTATCTCTTGGACTTTCTTCCATCACTCTCGATGGCTTAGCCATAGCTTGTTATGGCTACTTCTGCTGATTCCTGAAGTTAGACGGATTGAAACATTTCTTCCGTCGATCATACTTCTCATTCTTCTTTTCCTTATGGGACTTATGGTAAACACGTTTACCTTTGTTTTGTAATATTAGTACTTAGCCTTCCTAATGGCCCCTTCTAGAGTTCTAGGTTCGTCAAATTCAATTATGTCTTTGTAAGACTAAGGAAACCCACTCAGAAAGCGCTATATTTTTACTTTATCATCCTTCATGTACTTGACATACCTTAGCAGCTCCCATGTGTGGAAATTTCAATTTCAAATGGGCCTTCAAAAAATAATACAAATTCCATGTCATTATGTATTATCCAATCAAAATGCTTTAAACTTAAAAATTGGAGCACCTCTTAAAAAAAAATTTAATATAAATTTGGGGATAGGTATCATAAAAAAACTACTTTTTTTGTTCTTATTTTCGACATATATCCCTATGTTTTTACTCAAATGTCGATCGGGAGAGCTCACTAGATGCAGAATTAAATTCTGCATCCAAAAAGTACCCACTCGACATACTTTTCATTGGCCCCGTTACCCCAAAAACAAGAAATACCTGAAAAACATGATGATGATGTCATCATCACATTTTTTCAAGTATTACTTGTTTTTGGGGTAGTGGGGCCCATAAAAAGTATGTCGATTGGGTACTCATTGGATGCAAAATTAAATTTTGCATCCACCGAGCTTTCCTGGTCGAAATTTGAGTAAAAACACAGGGAGATATGTGGAAAATACGAAAAAAAGTAGTTTTTTCTTTTCTTCCTCCAAAAGTAATAAATATTATTTTATTAATTTTCCTTAGGAGGCCCATTTTGAGTTGAAATTTCCTCTAATGAAGAACTTGTTCTCATACTTTTCCATGGTCTGTTTCCCCAATATCATCTCATGGAATTCTTTGATCTTGTCATCATAGTACCTGTCAGAGAGGTATTTCTGCTTGAAATAATTCTGGAACTATTTCCACACAATATTCCTTTCACTGATCTTCTTTACTTTCCTAAAGTACTCCAACCATATGGATTCTCTTCCATTCAAATTGAAGATGGCTACCCTAGCCTTAATATTTCTAGAGAAGTCTTGGACTTGGAAATATTTCTTCATCCTAAGAAGTCAAGATTCATCTTCTTGATCATTCTGTATCTCACAACTAAAGGTAGGAGGCCTTTCTTTCCTAAATTCATCATGTGAATGGCTCTGGTAATGCCTCTTTCTTCTGTTCTTGTGAGAAGAAGAACTTGAACCCCTAGTGGGTCCTTCTCAGTCTGAGAATCCACTATAATACTTCTTTGTTCTTCTAGGGTCACTTCTACTTCCTTCTCGACTTACTGTTCTATGCTATGAGTTCATCCACCTATGGATATATTTCAAACTCAATAGCATGGCTACATTCAGATGATTTTTCTCTTCCTGAGACTTAACTAATATTTCATTATATGCTTAGTAACTTTGCATCTCCACCCTTAGGCTTCACATGGTGGCTACAAAATTTGGCAGAGTCTCTTGAAATATTATTTCATTAGACTCTGTCTCAACATTTCATCTTACTCATGCTCATAGAGACTCTACGCATCATTCATACTATAGGTTCTCATGGCCACACCAAAAAACAAATTCCAATATACACTATGACTCTATAAAATGTGTTAACAACATCATTTGTTAGTTGCATATGTTATTGGATAAATAAACTCAAGCGATGCAAGAAAAATCTCCCTAGTCCAAGTGGATCTAGAAAAAATCAAGTACATAATAAATCCTACTTTCCTATATCAAATGTAAGTGCAAGTTAACAGATAGATCACTTACCTAAGGTCTGCAAATCCTCTTCTCTCTTTGTTCATCCAAGCTCCAGAGCCTTCATATATTGAGGTGAAAAACCATGTAGAGCAAGTGGAAACAAGAAAATAGTACATGTGTATCTAAACATGAATTAATCTAAGCTAACTGTTAAGGAAGAAACCTCTGAACATTATCAACACAAAAATGTTTATGTAAGGAGATATGTATTACTATAATCAAGGAGATGCATAGGATTACATAGGAAATAAAATCACAACCTAGCCTTAACGATGTAAAATTCTATCCAACAATCCAAGCCAATCCTCCAAAGAAAGATAGTAAGCCTCCCAAAGGATGATAGGGATCACCTAGAAATTCCACTAGAATAAGAGTACCATATTCCTTCCTCCCTTCACAATCGATAGAGGTTTTAATTTATAATTCTAATGGGATAGAGTAGGTTGAGGATTAGGAGGAGGGGTTTAAGGGATCTTCCCCATAGGTTAGGAACCGAATGCCACCTCACCTAGATGGTAGGGATAATCATGCACCATACATAGGGGTCTTGAATATTTGGTTTCTTCCCTCTAAACACAACCAATGCACCTTTCATGAAGGGAAAGAGCGTTGATGGTGCTTCTACCATGAAGGGAAAAGGTGACGGTGCACCTTTCCTTAGGAGAAAGAGTTACTTCCTTCATAGAGGAGAAATAAGGTAAGTAAAGAACCTCCTATTTAATTCCATTCATCCATGGGAACTTTAGGGATTGAGGCATAGGTTTAACACATGGCTCAACAGGACGATATTTCAGTGTAATATAATCCCCCCCAAAGCATGAAGTTAGAGGAATGTGATAGGTGAATGCTTTGTGAATTAAAAAATCCAAGGCAATGATGTTGGATGGAATTTTTTGCAGTACTTCTGACTCAAATCTCACATGAATCATAACATGGCTACCGACCAATACAATGCAGATCAATGGAAGTAGAGACAAAATGAACAAAATCATGGATACTAGACACAAGCGTAGATCATGAGGAGATGATAACACAACCAAAACCAATATAAACTGGATCTGTATAATATGACTCAAAACAAATTCCATCGCAACCAGGGTGAAATATCAATAAATCCAGGGTCTTCAAGTTGAACCCACAACCATACGAATCTAACCATCCAATTACAATGTCTTGACATCTAACATGGTAGAAACAACTTGATTACCATTCATTGAGGTAAATTGTTAACTAGTACGGGGGACATCATTTATGTCAATGAGTCCCAAGTGTGAATAAAGGAATTTAAGTTGAACACTTGGTAGGATATTTCAATCAAGAGTCAATTATGCAAATTCATGTTGAAAGTGAGGTAACCTGCCATGGAGGAATCTAGGCCCAAGGTACTTGAATTGGTTTCTAAGTCTAATTATCAGATGAGGAGTTGAATTCGACAAGAATAGACTCATCGAAGGAGGCTTATGATGAATCCCCCATAATCGATACAAACCATGATTGCAAATTTTTTAGACTAAAGAAGACAACAAATTGATCTACGAGAGTGACTTAGAGATTAACAACATGATAGAAGGTAAGCTGATTGCAGACAGTGAACATATGATGAAACTTCTCTTGAACATGGGCATGTCAAGAATTGGAAGTATTGAATTTGAAGAGACTAATACCCATCCCCCAATGCAACCAATGGCAGGGATATTCTTAGACAACTGAAAATAGGTAAGAAGAATTATGGAATCAACAGGACTCAAAGAAAAACGAAATACCAAGTACTAAAATTCACATGCAAATAAGTTCCATGTTCATGAGTAACTATGTACTATCATAAATATAATGAAACACAAGCTCTTCCCTTAATTTCCCCATCATGAATGATGAGTTCCTCTTTTTTTTTACAATTTCAAAGAAAGTAACAAACACTCATTATAAATCATAAAGAAATGAGTGCATTATTGTATGTTTTACTAAGATGAAAAGGAGGGGTTCATTCCTAGAAAAGGGTCCTTAATCGTTTAATTTTATGAGTTTGACGAAAGTAAACTCATTTGTCATTTCATGTTTAGAGAGTCTGAAATGACTAAGAACAGTCTATAATGGATTTTTTTCATCAATTTAGTCCCCAAGGCCCGTAAAAGTATAAACTAATGCCTAGCAGGAGTCTTCTACTGATGATTGGCTAGAGTATACCTTTTTCATAAGTAGTGCCCCCTGGTCTAAAAAAGGGATAAACTATCACCAGGAAGACGACTCTTTAGGTCCTTTTATGAGTGTGAAGAAGACAAGTTCACTCAGCGATATTTTCACATTTTAAGAGTTCAAAAAGAGATTAAGGAGGACTCTATTAGGATTCTTTTTTCATAATCCAATTTTAACGACTCCGAAAAATAGTAAAAGTACACTTGATACCTCTTCACTGAGTTTTTACATGAGCATGCCAAAGGTATAAAAGGAACTCGGAACATTTTTCATGTTTGAATTGAAAGCATGAAAAAGTGATAAAGTAAGCTCAAACCACTTTTCATAGTTTAACCAAAGCACAAAAAATGAAAATTAAGCTTGACACCATCTTATAGTTTTTAATGATGATGTAATTGTAACTTCGGAATGTATTCACTTGTATATCTTATGTATTGTACCCTGATGTTTATTCCGGGAAGTGTTTGTAATGTAATTGAATCATGTCGTGCCCGGATGTTTCGATTGGGAGTTTCTATACTGTGAACAAGTCATGTCAAGTCATTTTGGGGAACCCTCCTATTGATCAAGGGTTAAAGTCCCTGCAGTTGTGGGGCCCTAGGTTTATTAGAATCTCATAGAATTTGGACCTAGTGAGTTATTGTCAAGTCAAGAATTAGTATAAATAGAGAGTGAGCCTCTCTATTTATCACACACTCACTCACACTCAGTTGTAGCACATAGCTGAGGGAGAAGAAGTTGCTAGAGCTAGAAAGGAAAAGACTACTGTTATCAGGAGATCATCTTAATTTTTTGGGGTTTTACTTTTGGTGTTGATTCTATCTCTGAGAAATTTGCGAGGTTTTCTCCATTTTTGGTTTCCCTGAGGAAAAACATTGTGTTCATTGTCTCTTTTGTTTGATTGATGTTCTTGCTATTATCTAAGTTAAAGATCCTAATATAATGCTAGCTTGAATGATAAAAATCTAACATGGTATCAAATCTAACCTGAGAAGAAGACACTGTGTATCTACTAAAAAAATGGTTTCCTAACTTTTGGATCTATTTCCACATATTTTCAGCAAAAAAGGTTGGCCTGACTCTCCTCTCTAGGGTGCATCTCTCTATCGAAACAGAATTTGATTCTGAGCATTTTTCAGTTTTTGACCTGACACTACTGCCAAAAATTAGGGCTTTCCAGAGAAGTGGAATTTTTTAGTGATCCCAGGCCTAGATTGATCTCCTCCTCAAAATTAAAGTTCAGAGGTCAATATCAAACCATTTGGTTGGACAGAACTCTATGAAAGTCAAACCCTAATTTGCTCCTGAACAAGCACTGCAGAAATTCAGCTCCAGATCCAGTTTTGACATCTTGACTTGGTAAGATATAAATATTTTGTATTTCCATTTGAGGCTCTCAGTTAAGATGTATCACCATACCAAGCTTAATGAAAATCTTGAGGGAAATAATAACTTCTGAGCCTAGAAGAATAGGATCTCCCTGGTCCTAGAAGAAAATGAGTTGGACTCCTACATCAATGAGGAGGTTCCAGTTCTAGAGGGAGATGAGGCTAAGGCCTCACACAACAAGAATTTGGTTATGGATAAGACGATTGTTGCTGATTCAATCAAGGATCATCTCATACCACAGGTGTCCTCCCTATAGACACCTAAATCTATGTTTGATGACCTAACAAAACTATTTGAAGGAAAGAGCATAAACTAGAAGATGACTTTGAGGAACCAGTTGAAGATTGTGAAGATCCAGAATGCGGAGACCATACAGTAATACTTTACAAGGGTCTCCCAAATCAAAGAAAAACTTGACGCACTGGATAAAGAAGTGGAGAATGCAGAGATTGTAATGACCGCCTTGAATGGTCTCCCTAGGACATGGGACTCTTTCATTCAAGGGATCCATGCCAGAAAGAAGTTAGTCAAGTTCAACAGATTATGAGAAGAATGCTCATAAGAAGAAGCTAAGATAGTAGCCCGAGAAGAAAAGATGGGAAGTGAAGATCAAGCTCTCACAGTTCAATCCAAGAAAAATACAAGGGACCATCATCATCATTCTAAAGGTAAGCATTCTTCCTCCAAGAAAGCTCAAATTAGATGTTATACTTGTGAGGAAATAGGAAACTATGCCTGATATTGTCCTATAAACAAAAGAAACTCCCACAAGAAGAAAAAAAATAAGACAAGACATCATGCTCATGCTGCAGAAGATGATGAACCTTCCACAAAGAGACATAAGCAAGAAAGTGATGATTCTTCAAGTGATGAAGAAAATGTTTTGGTTTTTGCTCTCACAGGAAACATCACACATGGAAGCAATGACTGGCTTATAGATAGTGGGGCTTCCAAACATATGAAATGATTCAAAGAGTCTTTTGTGAGACTATCAGAACATGAATCACTCAATAAGGTGAAACTTGGAGATGACTACCACAATCCAATAAAAGGTAGTGGGGAATCCTCCTATAAGGTAGACTTTGGAAAGTCTATGAAGATGAAGGATGTATTTTTTGTACTAGGACTTAAGAAGAACCTCCTCTCCATATCTACATTATATGCAAAAGGCTTGAGGGTTGCATTTATAGATGGCCAAGTTCTCATGTGGCCAAAGGGAAATACTTTTGATGATGCAGTAGTGATTGGGGAACAAGAGGGAGGCCTATACAAATTGAAGGGCCATTGAGAACAAGCTTTGGTCCATGAAACAGTAGAGCCAAATGAAATTTGGCATAGAAGGCTTGCACATGTGCACTACAGAGCACTACCACTTGCAAGCAAAGCTGTTGAATGTGTTCCAGAAATTCAGGAAAAACATGATGGAGTTTTCAAAGGATGTGAAAAAGGAGAGAACAGAAAGAAGACATGTCCAAGTAGTGAGAGTAAGGCAAAAGGAATCTTGGAAATCATTCACTCCAATGCATGCGGTCCAATGTCACCAAGTTCATTAAGCGGGTATGTATACTATGTTTCTTTTATTGATGATTTTTCTAGGAGGACATGGATATACTTCATGAAGAAAAAAGATGAAGTATTCAGCAAGTTCAAGGAATTCAAAGCCTTGATTGAGAACCACACTGAAAATAAGGTCAAGACCTTTCAATCAGATACTGGTGGATAATTCACATCAAAGGAATTCAAAGAGTTATGCAAAGATTTAGGGATTAAGAGGGAGTTAACCACTCCATATAATCCACAATAGAATGGGGTTGCAAAAAGGAAGAATAGAATGATCATGGAAGCTACAAGGGCTATGCTTCATGATCAAGATCTTCCCATGTATCTATGGGAAGAAGCTGCCAGAACAACGGTGTATGTACAGAAACGTACTCCACACAGAGTACTCATGAACAAGAAACCTGAAGAAATATTTTCCAGCAAGAAACTAGAAGTCAACTATCTCAGAATATTCAATTGTCCACTATACATACACATTCCAAAAGAAAGGAGGACAAAGTTAGATCCTTCAGGAAAGAAGGGTATATTTGTGGGATACTCTGAAAGCTCGAAGGCTTATAGAATATACTTCCCAGGATTTAAGAAGATCGACATCAGCAGGGATGTAACATTTGATGAAGACTTAGCTTACAACAAATCCATAAAGAGGCCTACTAAAGAACTTGATGAAACATAAGCAACCAGAATTCATGACACAACCATGAATGAAGAAATTCAAGAAGAAGATCGAGAATTAGAAGAATCTTAAGAACATGTAGATCCACCTCAGGAGAAGAATCCTCACAAGAGGAAACCTGCTTGGCTACGAGAAGCTATACAAGGTGTAGAAAGATATGGCACTCCATAAGAGAATCATAGAGAAAGAAAGAGGACCAGGTCCTGCTTCGGGTATGTAGCCTTATTAGGTGATTTCACCGATAAAGAGCCTTCCAACTATGAAGAAGCGACAAAAAGGAAAGAATGGAAGGATTCGATGATATAAGAGTATCAATCAATCATGAATAATGATGTTTGGGATGTTGTCACAAGACCAGAAGGGAAGTTTTTTGTAACTTCCAAATAGATCTACCAGATCAAGCATGCTGCAAACAACAACATAGAAAGATATAAAGCAATATTTCTGGTGCGTGGGTTCCATCATATCAGTACTTTCTCTAGCTATAGTAATCAAATGGAAGATACACCAAATGGATGTCAAGACTACTTTCTTGAATGGTGTAGTGGAAGAGGAAGTGTATGTGGAGCAGCCATTTGGTTTTGAGACACATGATAGGGAGTCTCGTGTATGTAAATTGAAGAAATCCCTATATGGTTTAAAACAGGCACCCAGGACATGGTATGGAAGAATCAACAGCTTTTTATCCAGTTTGGGCTTTACCAACAGTAAAGCAGATTCCAACCTTTACTACAAGGTTGAATATGGTAACCCAGTGATACTCCTACTGTATGTAGATGATCTATTTGTAACAGGTATGGATGGGTTGATCGATGATATGAAGAGGAAGCTTGCTGCTGAGTTTGAAATGAAGGACGTGGGTATGATGCACTATTTTCTAAGCATGGAGGTGTGGCAGAATGTAGATGGAATTTCCCTGGGACAAGGGAAGTATATGATAGAGATCGTGAAGATGTTTGAGATGATGGATTTCAAGGCCACGACCACACCTATGGCATCAAACTTGAAGCTGTTGAGTAATGCTTCATCTAAAGTGGTTGATGCTGTTGAAATATTGTATCTTCGAAGAATATTCCTTGTGTATATTTTGTGGTCCCCGATGGTCCAACCGGGAGAACCACTTGTATTACATTGTACCCCGATGCTCCTAATCGGAAGAACTAAAAAGAGTCATGAGGTAGTCCCCTCTAATTGTAAAGGTGGGTCATCAGCACCCCAGTGTGGTTACTTGAGCCTACATGTGTAACTCGAGCCTACATGAGTTAACTTAAGCTGACATGTTAATTGAGTAAACTTTAAGTAAATGGATGAATATAAATAGAGGTGTAGTGCTCCTCATTTGAGACACACACACTCACTTGGAATAGCGCACTTGTGGAGGAGAGGAGTTGCTGGAGAACGAGGAGAATCAGGTTTTTGATCTCCTTGTTGGTTTTCCCTTTTTTTTCCTTTTGGGGTATCTATATTGTGGAAGCTTTTGCTGGGTTTTTCCCTTTAGGATTTTCCCAGGATAAATCTGTGTTGTTCTTGTGATACTATTTCTTTCAGTGATCCTTCTTTGTATGCTTTTATTATGAAAAATGAAATGATATACTGATGTCTTAGTTAAGCATATGAATAGGGAAGCTTTCACAAGTTACAAAATCTAGGGATTATTATTTTTTGGTTCTCTCTCCACAATCAATCAACAGAAGAAAGCTAGGATGACTCTCCTTTGAAGGGTGCATCATTCTGTCGAAGCGGAATTCGATTCCGAGCATTTTCAATTTTCGATGTGGAAATTAGGGCTTTCTATAGAAGAGGAATTTTTGAGTGAGACCAGCATAGGATTTTTCTTCTCATCAAAACCGAATTTTAGAGACCTGGATCAAGATTTTTGGTTGGGTGAATCTCTAGGAAAGTCAAACCCTAGTTTGACCCCGAGCTAGAAAAACCCTAAATACTAAAACTGCTACGTTTTGGCACATTCGCTATATTCCAAGATTGGAAAAGTATCAGGAGCTGAAAATTGTAATGGCCGAAGATAACATCCTGATGAACATTGTTTCCAAAATTCATCCTCAGATTCGCTGTATTCCAGAAGATATGTTCTCTCCAAGTTGGGGTTCCAACCTCTTCCAGAATTCATCCCTAAACAGGACACCTGGGGAGAATTGCAATATCTTGGGCTACAGAGGTCCAAATGGAATTCCTGAATATGTTCCAGAAAGGGCCTAGACTTTAATTTTGGTGGCCTGAATATTAGACTCAGAAGATGAACCAGTGACACGTGGAATGCCGTACAACTTCGCTGTTCTGAATAGTCCTGTAACAGGTCACCTTGGGAAAAGGATCATAAATCCAAAATGGTGAAACCAATTCTGATGAAACCTATGGTGGTGGATCAGGGACATGCGAGGTTACCTCAGTAGAAAATTTACGACATATAGGAGTATAAATTTTGGAGATACCATAGAAACAGTAACAGGAATTTCTACAGAAGAAATTGGAAAATTAGGGCTTCCTGTTCCGGGAGCTTCCCTCCACTGTTTTCAGAAATGGAGTACATTGGACAGCTCCATTTGAAGAGATCTATATGTCTAGCCAATCAAATCTAAAATATTCCAAGTTTTTGAAATTAGGGTTTCTGTCACAAACCCTAGATCAGTCAGCTCCGGAACCACGACGTACACCTCAAATCGGTAAGATCTAATCCTTTGCTATGTTCATTTGAGGTTCTCTTTTCAAAAGTGATCTATGACATCAGCTTGATGATAATCTTGGTGAAGTTGACAACTTCCAAGCCTAGAAGTATATGATCTCTCTGAAGAAAATGGATTGGACACCTACATGAGCATAGAGGTTCCAGGTTCAGAGGGAGATGAGGCTAGAATCCTTTCTTAAGAAGAACTTGGTCAAATCCCAGAAGATCATTGATGATTCAGTTATGAATCAACTTGTACTACAAGTGTCTTCCCTAAAGACATCGATGAGGGTTTATCTCTTGACCAAGCTATTTGAAGGGAAGAACATAGATCAAAATATGACCCTAAGAAACCAGCTGAAGAATGTGAAGATCCAGAATGCAGAGACCATGCAGTCATAAGGATATCTCAAATCAAAGAACAACTTCAAGTGGGGATAGAAGAAGTGAAGAATGCAGAAGTGGTGATGGCCACCTTGAATGGCCTCCCAGGATCATAGAATTCATTCATTTAAGAAATGTGTTCCAAAAGGAAGTGATTACTTTCAGCAGATTTTGGGAAAAAGAAGAAGCTCGTCTCTGAAGATCAAGCTCTCATCTTCCAAAGAAGATTCCTCAATCAATGAGAAATATGAAGATCTCAACTCTTGAATAAATTCTTATACACCTCAGCATTTGGATAAGAAACGATGCTGAAGAAGACGATGAAGCTGAAGACTCAAGAAGGAGTATACCCATGAAACAAATAAAGATAAGTATTCAATTGTCATTTCATGATATTGTTTTGTTACACATTTGATTATATTCAGTTGATGTATTATGCATGATAGATTGTTTGCATTAATGACTGTATACTACTAATATGCATGTGATGGGTAAGTAGCTCATGGTGCTATACAACTATCCATTGCTACTTATCAAACCTCTTTGTTGACATATTGGATTAGTGCACAATCTCAATAATGTCATGGTAGAGATGGAAAGCATATAGAAAGTCTATGTGAGATATGGTTGAATGTTGTATTGACTAAACAGTTGCATGATGCATAAGAATTTGTCATTATGCATATGTTTTATGAAATAGTTGTAACCATGCAACTGGTGCATTTGAAATGCAGGAAAGGTCATGTACAGCCTCACTCAAGAAAAGAAGGATGAGAATTCTTCCGAAGAACAAGTGATGACAATTCAAGATTCACTCCAATATACATGAATCTGAAGCTCCAAGGGTCAGAGACACCATGACAAAAGAAAGAGCTTCAGAGATTTGTAGATCCACCTTGAAGGATGAAGATCACCATGGGTACAAGAGATAACTCAAGATGAAGAAAATAATGCTATGGAAGAAGCTATGATCAAAGAATAATAGTTGATCATGGGGAATGATGTATATGATATGATGAAACAAATGTACAAAGCAAGGTTCATGATTCTCCCTAGAAAGAATAGACTATGACATGACATACTCTATTGACCAGTATATGTCAAGAATAGAACCACCTGTATAGAATGAAGAGGGAAGATGATACTCCACTTCAGGGGGAGTGACTACAGAAAATTATATCTGAGTTTGACATGGTATGACATGATGGATAGCTTTGTGATGGATCAAGACTTTACCAAGAGTAAATTAGTTTCCAACCTTCAAGGTTGAATGCAAAAGACTTGGATATGTTGATGACCTGAGAAGACAAACTCATAGAAGATGTTGTGATACTAGAATGATGTTTGGGATATAGTACTCAAACCAAAAATCAAGAATGTGGTATCTTCCAAATGGATTTGCAAGATAAGATATGTTCCTGATAGAAGTAAGTTAAGAGTTGCGGCTAGAGGTTTCTATCAGAAAGAGGGAATTAATTCTGAAGAGACACTTACCTCTGGAAGCAAGGTACATTTCCTTCAAAACTATCGTGGCAGTTTCTTCCATGATGAAGTAAATACAAGCCTTCCTTAATGGTATGATTGAGGAAGAGTTTTACATTGAATAGTATTGAGGATTTGAAGTTGAAGACAGAAGGAATCAAGTATGCAAGTTGAAGAAGGCCCTCTATGGCCTGAAGCAAGCTCCCAGAGCTTGGTATGGAAGAATAGATAGTTTCTTGATGAGCATGGGCTTTGCCAAGAGTAAAGTTGATCCTAACCTTTCCTACAACATTGTAGAAGATGTACCTGTCATTCTATTACTATATGTGGATGAATTATTCTTGACAGGGAATGAGAAACAGATCATGGAAAGTAAGAAGAAAATAGTAGAAGAATTTGAGATGAAAGACCTTGGGTTAATGCATTATTACGTAGGTCTGGAAGTATGGAAAAGTTTAGAAGGAATATTTCTCAACCAGGGAAAGTATGTGGTAGAGATATTGAAGAGACTCAATATGTTGAAATGCAAAGTCTTGGCCACCCCCATGGACTCCAACCTGAAGCTGTTAGCTGATGACTCATTAGAGTTAGTGGATGTGACTCACTGCAGACAGATCATTGGGTCATTGATGTACTTAACAAATACCAGACCAGACATTTGTTTTGTTGGGAACACCTTAAGTCAATATCTTGTTCAACCAAGATGGGTTGACCTAGTAGCTGCAAAACATGTGATGAGATATCTGAAAGGGACTATAGAATTTGGTCTATACTATGATGGTATCCATGAGTATAGCTACACAGATGCAGATTGGGCTAGAAGTATATCAGACAGAAAAATCAAATCAGGTATATGCTTTAAGGTCTACTATGAGTTCATGGTTTAGCAGGAAATAGTCCAGTGTTTCTCTTAGCTCGGTTGAAGCAGATCACATAGAAGATTGCTCTACTATGTTATGAAGCCATATGGCCTCAGAAGCCGATATTAGGTCTCTTTGACCTGAAGATGGATACAACAATGATTCTATGTGATAACCACAGTTGTGATGACAAACAACCCTGTGTTCCACGTAACACGTAGAAATCTGGTATTTCTACATACAAGATAAGATGAAGATAATGATATTGTAGGTGCAGATGATGGTGATTTAGTATTTCTATACTGAATATAGAGATGATGATGTTTCAGTATTCCCATACTGAAGATATAGATGATATTTCAGTATTTACATACTGTAGATATAGATGATGGTGATTCCGTATTTCTATACTAAATATAGAGATGATGATGATTTCAGTATTTCTATATTGAATATATAGATGATGATGCTTTTAGTATTCACATACTAGAGATACAGTTGGTGATAGATTTGTATTCATATATTGAAGACGTAGATGATGATGGTTTGGATGATGATGTACCGACAAAGCCTCTGCCTCTAGTAGAGTTTGAACACTTTCAACACAAGCTTGGTGTTGTTCGGAAAGACCTTCCTCGAAAGGGGGAGTAGCGATGTTGCAGAGGGATTGTATCATCCCGGGACATCTGTCCATAATATATCCGGTGACCTTGGTCATCGAGAACATGATGGGATTGTATAATCCTTGGGAACCTTCCCTAAAGTGATCCAGAGACCTCGGTCTTCGAGAATGAAGAGGGATTGTATCATCTCGGGACATCTGTCCATAATAGATCCAATGACCTCGGTCATCAAGAACGTGATGGGATTGTATCATCCTTGGGCACCTTCCCTAAAGTGATTTGGAGACCTCGGTCTTCGAGAATGAATAGGGATTGTATCATCCTGGGACATCTGTCCATAATAGATCTGGTGGCTTCGGTCCTCAAGAATGTGGTAGGATTGCATCATCCTTGGACATAGTCCTAAAGTGATAGGGAGTGATTATCCCGTAATTTTATCCGGTGACTTCGGTCGTCGAGAATGTGGTAGGATTGCATCATCCTTGGACTCAAGTCCTAAAGTGATAGGGAGTGATTATCGTGTAA
>LPNX010384810.1:45888-56065 GCA_001517045.1 Pseudotsuga menziesii | reverse complement strand
CGGTTGTCGAGAATGTGGTGGGATTGTATCATCCCTGGACTTTAAGTCCAAAGGTGATCCAAAGACTTTTTGTCTTTGAGTTGTGGATTGCAGGTTGTTGCCGATGATGATGATGCTGTACTGATCGAAAGATCAGAATATGATGATGATGACATACTGATCTAAAAGATCAGAGTATGATGATGACGCACTATGATTATGATGTTTCTGATCGAAATATCAGAGTATGATGATGATGTTTCTGATCAAAAGATCAGAATATGTTGATGATGTTTCTGATCGAAAGATCAGAGTATGATGATGATGTTTCCATGTTGATGATGTTTCTGATTGAAATATCAGAGTGTGATGATGATTATGATCGACAGATCAGAATATGATGATGATGATGTTGCTACTGATCAAGAGGTCAAAGTATTGAAGATGTTGCTGCTGATCGAAAGGTCAAAATGATGAAGATGTTGCTGATCAAAAGGTCAAAGTACTGAAGATGTTGCTGCTGATCGAAAGGTAAAAATGCTGAAGATGTTGTTGATCGAAAGTTCAAAATGCTGAAGATGTTGTTGCTGATCGAACAGTCAAAATGATGAAGATGTTGCCGATCAAAAGGTCCAAGTGCTGAAGATGTCGTTGCTAATTGAAAGATCAAAATGCTGAAGATGTTGTTGCTGATCGAACCAGTCAAAGTGTTGAAGATGTTGCTGATCGAAAGGTCCAAGTGCTGAATATGTTGCTGCAAATTGAAAGATCAAAATGCTGAAGATGTTGTTGATGATGAAGACTGAAGATTGAAGATGAAGACTACATGATGTTGAAAAGATTCCAATGATTTATAGATGTGTTACCCTACTGATGTTGATGATGTCCACTATCTCTACTCTTGTTGTTGTTGATGTAGAATACTCTTCTCGTTAAGGGGGAGTGTTGAAATATTGTAACTTCGAAGAATATTCTTTATGTATCTTTTGTGGTCCCCGATGGTCCAACCGGGAGAACCACTTGTATTACATTGTACCCCGATGCTCCTAATCGGAAGAACTAATAAGAGTCATGAGGTAGTCCCCTCTAATTGTAAAGGTGGTTCATCAGCATCCTAGTGTGGTTACTTGAGCCTACATGTGTAACTCGAGCCTACATGAGTTAACTTAAGCCGACATGTTAATTGAGTAAACTTTAAGTAAACGGATGAATATAAATAGAGGTGTAGTGCTCCTTGTTAACACCCAAAAATGGTTAACTACCTCATCTACCCCGTTACATGGCTCATTTTTCCACTTTCCTACCATATCTCCATAAAAAACCCATAAAACCATCTAAAAGGTCACCAAAAAGCTTAAAATGCCTCCAAAAGGCTATAAAATCCTTTTTTCCTCCAAAAATATCCAAAAAGGAATAAAAATATAAAATAATGAGGAAAATGAAAAGAGGAAACCCTAAACAGCTAAAACACTAAAAAGCTGACCTAAACCACATGGTTTTATAAATAAGTGATGGAGACCCATTATTCCATATCCATTATCATAAGCATCCTCCCTCTGCCGAAATTATTCTTGAAACCCTAGCTTACCATTAAGCTATTTTCACCATTGAGGACTCTTTTTGGCCTATTTCCACCACCGGAGAAAGGGAAGAGGCAGCTTGGAGTTCGAAGCCACCGACATCGGACCAGCGCAATGGACTTCACCAACCTCCACACCGGAGGTAACATCAATAAAAGTCATTATTTATTATTTACTGTTTTTGCTTCATGTTATTCACTTTTCACCGTATTGTTTCATGTTATTTGCTTTTTACTGTTCTAGCTTCAAGAACGTATTTAGATTAGCTTTCGTTTCAGTTTATCATTATTTAATTCATATATCATTGAACTGCTACTAAGGAATCCATATTCCTTAGTAGGTTCTCATTCGCACAAGCTAGGGTGAAAACCCTAGCAACAGTTCTGGCGACTCCGCTGTCTTTTTTAATTTAATTTTTCCGTACTGTACTTTCGGCTGTCGTTTTCGGCCGCCGGAAACCGTACTTTTTTCTTCCGCAGTCGCGGCCCGACCGCGCATTTCCGGCCCTAACCCGCGACCAGCCCGCCGCTGTCGGATTTTTTCCTGCGTCCTGGACACGTCTTTGATATTTCACAGTCGCGGCCCGACCACACATTTCCGGCCCTAACCCGCGACCAGCCGCAGCTGTCGGTTTTTTTTCCTGCGTCCTGGACGCGTCTTTGATATTTCCCAGTTGCGCCCCGACCACGTTTTTTCAGCCCACAGCCGCGATCCGACCGCATCTGTCAGCCAGAAACCCGCGACCTAGACCACTCCTGTTCACTCCAAACCTGCGGTCCGACCGCCACTGTAGCAAAAAAACCCGCGACCTAGACCACGACTGTTGGCTTCAAACCCGCGGTCCGACCGCGCGAGTCCGCTCCATACCCGCGGTCCGTGAACTGTTTTTTTCCCTTGTTTCCGCACCGAAACCCAGCCACTTTGCCTCCATTTTTCCTGCACTTTCACAGCCACCTGTTCCACTTGCAGCCCTACAGCCATTTCTGTCCCTTGTTTACAGAATTGTTTAAAAAAAAATTTTAGCATTATTTATTTCAGCAAAAAAAAAAAAAAATATATTTCGCATGGTAACATTTTTTAAAGTTTTTCCTACATTATTATTGTTATTGAGTAACTATTTTGGATTCATAACCTCACATGAACACAATCTGTCCCCTAATTCAAGTGAGACCTAAAATCTACTTAACTCAACCAACACTATAACCTCATTTGAGGAACACAAAAGAATTTGGTAGTTAGGTAGAATCGGGGGGATAGGCTTCCAATAACACCCCTCGGTTATTTACAAGTGAGAAATAGTTGTTGTCCATTAGGGAACCAAAATCCCTTAGTATTTTTTGACACGGTCACAACCAGATTATCAGAAGGCCTCTCCCTTAGGAGGGTTGAAGTCGTGAGATTGGTTTCGGAGGTCTGAGTGGAATACCAAACTCCATTCAGTAACTGAAGGGCTACCTTTCGCAGTTCTCGGAATATCCCTGTATAGGGAATATTGCGGTTAAAGGACCAAGCGGTAGATTTACCTTTCTGGACATGTCATGAACGGGGTATCTTAGTTGCCATACTTTTAGGTTTGCGTACCCGGTGTCCCTCCCGGTAGGGGGATACTTTAGCCATTTGACTTTCCTATTTATATTGTCTGACTTGGATTTCATCACCTTGCAGAGGATATACTTAGTTGAGTCATAATACTATTAGTTAGGTGTTTGCATGCTCCCTTACCTCCTCTTGGTCTAGTGAGTCGACCGATTTTTCTTTTTTAGGAAACCGACTGCTTATTGGTATTCTGACCACTTTGTTGACACTCCGCCTATTGTAGCACGCAGTTACACTAGGTGTTTTGAGTTGTTTTTGTCCTGAGTGCCTTATCTTTCGAGCTCTCCTTCTGCACACACAGTTGCATTAGGGTTTTTGAGTTGTTTTTTTGACACCACAACCCACATATTTGAAAACCACTTGTCACCATTGATTTTCCGAGACAGTCTCGTCGCCTCAGAGGCGAGCCCCCACAGCACGGTTCACTTGACACCACCCGTCATCACCGTAGATCTCGAGCCTTGTCACTTGACTCCACTCGTCAGTGGCATAGGACTCAGTCACCAGATTCTGAGAACACTCTTTACACTGCCCCCACTAGCCCCATGGCTGGCGTAAATCCTAATCCCTTCATTATAGGGACCACCGGTGGTACATCCGCCACTATACCAGTTACTACACCTACCATGGGTATACCCTCTATGGGAGGCCCATATACCATTCCCCTCACCGTACCTATTCCCACGACAGGAATACCCATACCCACTCCATTAGTAACTCCTACCACCCTTGGTGGCGCAGGACCTTCTCATGCCACCGTAGTTCCCCCACTTGGGGGTAACTTCCCTCACATTACCCCTCCACATGGGGGCATGGGCCCCAACGTGGTCCAACCCACTACCGTGCCACCCCCTTCATCCAGTTTGCCATACATGGCTAGCCTCAACCTACCTGACCTAGCCAGGTTAACCAACGACCCCATCCGGCACAACCCTGTGGGGCCCCACATGCCTACCAAACTCCCCTCTGACATCCCTAAGTTTGAGGGTAAGGCAGGTGAGGACCCACAAAACCATATCATGTCTTTCCATCTATGGTATTCCTCCAATTCCATAGTAGACGACTCCATTCGCCTCCGTTTATTACAACGCACTTTCAATGGATCGACTGCCAAATGGTATATCGAGCAACCCCATGGAACCCACACCACCTTTACATCCCTGGCCTCGACCTTCCTCCAGTTCTTCCAATTACCTGTCCGCTATGACGCAGGCGTCGAGATCCTCCTATCATGCAGACAGAACACGGCCACCCATATCACGGACCACATCCATGAATGGCGACGACGTCGTAGCCTATGCAAAATCAAGCTAGATGACTAGAACTTCCTAGATTGGTTCCTCAAGTCCCTCCTTCCGCTCATTGCTAAGGATGTGGTATCTGAATGACCCCAGTCGGAGGAAGAGGCTATCCTTAAAGCCCAGCAGTTCGATCTCATTTATGCCCAGTCGGGTTATCTTTACACCATCATACCGGACGCCCCTCGAGGCGATCCCCCACATCACGATGCACCGGGAGCATCCCACGCTACTGATGGCATCATTGGCCGCCTCTCTTCGCAGCCTCAGCCCTTTTCCATAGCCCATCCTACTCCTGAACCTGAACTTTAATGGGCTACATCACAGTCCAGAGCAACCAACTCGTACGCTCACATGCCCCATCAACACCATACCCATGGACCCTCATGTCCACCTCAGTGTTTCGGAAATATGACTTCCGCTTACCCCTCCCCCGTCGTACCTCAGCCATACTATCACCAGCAGGCTGCACCAGCCCTTGCGCCGCCACAATCCAAACCTCATTATTATCAGCCACAACCAGCCCCTGCGGCAAACCCACAGCCCGCTCCACAGCACTATCAACAACCCCCTCAAGGAGCCGCGCCAGTGCATCCTCCACCTCCATATTATCCACCGCAGCCTGCTCCCACACCTGCGCAAACTCAGAATCCACCTACTACCCAAGGACAGGTTTACGCCCAAGAAAACCCGCCGCTAAACCAGAACAACCAACGCAACCAGGGCCAACAAAACCGCGGAAGACGCCGCAACCGTGCGAACAACCAACAGACCAAGCAAGCTGGTCAACACCCTAATCCCCCCGCTAACCATAACGCGGCCCCTCCCAACCAAAACCCTGATCGCCCGCCCAAGCAGGCTAAAAACCCTAATTTGCGAACCAACTTTCCTTGTTCTGTTTGCGGGGTCTATGGCCACTACACACATTTTTTTCCACTTATGGAGCGAGTTCAACAACTTTTGGCTGCTGATAGATTGCACCCAGGACAGGCGGCTCCTCAAGCACCACCCCATCCCCCACAACCTCAGCAGCCACCTTTGGTGCTACAAAACCCCTTACCAAACCAAGGCTTAGTGAACACTGAACCATTGGCTCCCCCTCAAGCTACTGCACCTATCCAAGAAATCACTTACGCTGCACCTGATCAACCCCCGTCTGACTCAGGTACCCACCATCTGTTGATGATGTCCTCCGATGAGGTCAACCTCCAGACCCGACGGAACCAATATGGCTCCACCCCGGAAGCACCACCCGCCAATAACCCCACTAACACTCATCCCACCGATCAACCGTTACGTATACCTCCACCTCCACTAGATGGAACTCTCAAAGCACCCCGTTTCCCACTTTGCTGTATCAATAACAACCCCAATGCGCGGGCTGCATCAAACTACAACATCGTAGACGATTTAGCCCAATCTCCCGCAGCCATGTCTACGTTAGAAGTCTTAAGAAATTGCCCTTCGCAGCGTAAGTCTTTACTCTCAGCCATTGGGGCTATCGATCCACATGATTCGCAGTTAATGGCATTTGATTTGGACCAATCCGAACCCCGCCTACCTTCCAATTTATCATTCCAAGTTTCTGTCTCCATCCGGAATTTTTTCGTCCATCGATGCATTATTGATGAAGGTGCCTCTACATGTGTCATGCCCATCTCCATCTGGCAGAAAATGGGATCCCCCCCTCTCTAACCGTCCTCCACTGCGTTGCGAGCCTACGACGGTCGTTCAGCTCAACCACAAGGCCTATTAACCAATGTCCCCGTCCAGCTGGCTGGTAAAATGGTCCTGATAAACATCGAGGTTATCAATGCCCAGCTTGACTACAACCTTTTACTTGGTCGCAGCTACATGTATGCTATGCGGGCAGTTGCTTCTACCGTTTTTCGCATCATGATGTTCCCTCAAGAGGGAGGCGTGGTCAAAGTTGACCAACTCACGTACCACGATCCCAAGGCCGCCGCGACACCTGAAAACGTTCTCCCCATGATTGAACAAACTATCTCGGGTGCCCCCAACATAGCCGTTTCTTCTATAGGGCCCATGCTCCCCGTGGTTGAACAACTTATTCCGCATGCCTCCACCTCCTTGGTTTCTTCTGTGGGGCCCGGAGTTTACTCAGACACACCGATGACCTCCACTTTTCCATCTCTCCCACCACCGTCATCTACTACTGAAGTGGCCGACCTATTGACTTTGTCCCACCACACGAGAACCTCTAGTAATCAACCACCGTTGTTACCTCAACCCCCTTTGGTACCTAGCCACATTGGTGCCACACCCATACATACCATACCTTTCCTCTTCCCTCCATCAGGAGTGGTTAGCGCCCCCGTCATGGCTACCCTTAGCCTCCGTGGTTTAACCCTAGGATTACCCGTTTGGTATCTTTCGCCTCCAGTTCGTCCGCCGACACTAGATGTCGTCCTGCAACCGGTACAACCCATTGCCACTACTAATCGACCACCTCCCGGTGTTTCTACCCCGTCAACCCCCGCGACACCACCTTCCGGTGTCGCTACCCCGTCAACCCCCGCGAAACCACCCCCTATTTTAACCAAACCCACTGGGGGCAGAGGCCCCCAACCTTACACTGCTGTCCCACCTCCTAAGACAGTCAAAAACCCCCCTGTATTCCGTGCCCCTCCCAAATGCGCGCTGTGCGATGAGTTGGGCCATGCGACTCACCTATGTCCTCATTTACTAGCATTAAAGGAATACATGCAAATGCTCGACGACGACCCCACTATCCCGGTTGTCCATCTAGATCCAACCCCTATTCCTCGCGACAAATCCCTGCGCACTAACCGCTCATGTGCCTTATGTGATGTTTACGGGCATTACTCCCATCACTGTCCCGATCTCCCCGAGTACAGAATAGCTCTCTTTGAGATGAACAATCTCGATATTGAGACGACGCCCCTCACCATTACGAAGATCCACTCCCCAGATCCGGATCTGGAGACGGAAAACCTCACCATTGAAGAGATCCTCCCCTCAGATCTGGATCTTGAGGCAACCCAACTCCCCATTGTGGAGATCCACCCCCCGGACTCTTCTTCTTCCAGAGAGTTCGAGACCATTTATATGTTTTCTTCCATCACCACCCCCCCGGCAACCGATCTGACAACCCGAACATTCCACAGTGATGAAGAAATTCTTGAGGCTCTCACCGCCCCAGATTATCCATGGGATGACATGCATCATCGTTCATACTTTCTCCCAGACGAATCATCTTCTAGCACTGCTCCTCAATTTGCAGTGGAATCCAAAGACTTCCTTCCCCCGAAGGTCGACTGGTTCAAGGACCCTATTCCTACTCCTGACGCCTTCAAAGAGGGTAACATGGCCAACATCTCACCTGTTATCCAAATCAATCTTGCTTCCCCCGGGGGCACCCCCGAACTTATCGCTTTAGGAGCATCTTGCACTGAGCAGGAGATTGAAGAGTACAAAGCACTCTTCAAAGAATTCCGTGATGTCTTTTCCTGGTCCTATACCGAAACGCCCTGTCTTGACCCTGCCATTATAGAGCACCACATCGACACATGGACTGATGTACCCCGGCCGTTCTCCATTTTTTCACACTCTTGATATCGCTGGATTCATTTTTCCGCGCTCGTGATGATGCTTGAGATCATTTATCGCTCTCACTTGGCACAATTTCAACATTGTGCCCCGACACCTTGTTGCCTCGGTTTACGTGCCACTTTGGCCGCTCTCCGTTTTTAACACTTTTTATATAGCCGGATTCATTTTTCTGAGCTCGTGATGATGCTTGAGATCATTTCTTGCTCTCACTTGGTACAATTTCAACATTGCGTCCCTACACCTTGCCGCATCAATTTGCGCGCCACATCGACCGTCATCAGATTATTTCACATTTTTTACATGAGCCATCCACTCCTGTCATACTGCAAATGTTTCGTTATTTTGCCACCATTCATGCACCCCGCAAGGAGGCCCACCAGTGTTCCCCCCCCCACTCCTTAAAATTGAAAGCAACCACGAGCATGAACTGTCATGGGCTCGCAAAATCCACATGACAGTACCATCCCATTACTTCAGAGTCTTCTTATTTGCTTTCAGACTCCTTAAAATTGAAAGCAACCATGAGCACGTACTGTCCTGGGCTCGTAAAATCCACACGACAGTACCATTCAATTAATACAGAGTCTTCTTATTTGCTTTTAGACTCCTTAAAATTGAAAGCAACCACGAGCATGAACTATCATGGGCTCGTAAAATCCACATGACAGTACCATTCCATCATTTCAGAGTCTTCTTATTTGCTTTCAGACTCCTTAAAATTGAAAGCAATCATGAGCATGAACTGTCATGGGCTCGTAAAATCCACATGACAGTACCATTTTATATCCACACTTCTTCTAGTTCACTAACCCATGAAGAAGTCCCCCCGTGCATCTTGGCACTATGATCAATCCTCTCGGCAGCACCTCCGATCAGGTCGCCTTTGTTCAGAGTATTCTGCAGTCTCCTACCATTTTACCACAGCTTGAGTCTCCCTCAGCCCAGTGAACTTCCCAGATCCCATACAGCTATGATCCCTTTACCACCAATCAATTTCATGTGCTTCCCGATCATCCCCGCCGTCATACTATGAACAAAGGAATTTTGATTCCACCCACTCTACTTGCCCAGTTATTTACCCCAGTTTACCAACCCTGCCATCAGTACTACCACATTTTCAGTTTTGCACCTCACACTCCTGTCAAGGAAACATCATTGCCTTGATAGTTGCAGGTCTCCCTCTGTCGACGACAACCCCTCTATTCCAGAGGATAGACCTAGAGGTCCCTGCGCCTTGGACACATCACCATCCGTGGTGTGTTCCTACGGACCCTTTCGGGAGGAATCATTATTGCCTCTCCGAATGGTTGTTTCACACGTGTTCGACTTCAGCACATTGATCGCATCGTTGAGAATCACGCAGGATTCATATCTCGTCCATGATTTGTCGAAGACCCCGGATTTCCCCCGACTCTAGCACATTGGTGAGTCACTTCAGAACGCCCAGTTATATGTTCCCGTGGATGTTCGGGCTGCGTTGGCGATTGTATTCGGAAGCCATTCAGTTCTATGCTTCTTTGAGTACCCAGCTCAGTTCCAGATCAGTGTACCATTACGAGTGTGACCCTTGTCACTCTGATCCAGCAGCACATCAGTTCCTTCAGAACCACATTCAGTAGCACCACTGCCCTTCCAGTGTATCAGTTTTTTCAGCTCAGACATGGTCAGCTCAGCAGTATGTTGCAGATTTGTGTCCCTTCCGGACCCTCATGATATGCACAGTGATTATCTACTACAGGTCCTTCATTTTGGGCCTCACAGTGATTTTTATGTATCTTGATACGAGCATGGGAATGCCCGCCTCGTCCGTATATTGAGATTTTTCCTCATTCAGTATTTGAGGACCATTTATATTGCTATGTTATATTCTGATACGAGCATGGGAATGCCCGCCTCGTCCATATTATCAGATGATCCCTCATCCATTATTGAGGTTATGTACTTTTCAGTCCTTGCAGGTGGTTCGAGATCGGTGTCCCGGACTTTAGTTGCTTCCTTCTCTTCTCCACACCCCACGAAAGACCAAATATGACTCATGATGTCCATCGGCCATACGATGAGCTCCTGCCCTCACACATCAGGGGGCAATCTGTTAACACCCAAAAATGGTTAACTACCTCATCTACCCTG
>LPNX010384810.1:3090-45616 GCA_001517045.1 Pseudotsuga menziesii | reverse complement strand
TTTATCATTATTTAATTCATATATCATTGAACTGCTACTAAGGAATCCATATTCCTTAGTAGGTGCTCATTTGCACAAGCTAGGGTGAAAACCCTAGCAACACTCCTCATTTGAGACACACACACTCACTTGGAATAGCGCACTTGTGGAGGAGAGGAGTTGCTGGAGAAGGAGGATAATTAGGTTTTTGATCTCCTTGTTAGTTTTCCCTTTTTTTCCTTTTGGGGCATCTATATTGAGGAAGCTTTTGCTGGGTTTTTCCCTTTAGGGTTTTCCCAGGATAAATCTGTGTTGTTCTTGTGATACTGTTTCTTTCAGTGATCCTTCTTTGTATGCTTTTATTATGAAAAATGAAATGATATACTGATCTCTTAGTTAAGTATATGAAAAATTAACAGATTCTACAATGTATCATCAGATTATTGGGTCCTTGATGTACCTGAGGAACACAAGACCAAATATTTGCTTTGCTATGAACACCTTGAGCCAATTCCTGACAGATTCGAGACATGTTCACTGGATTGCTGCAAAGCACATTCTGAGGTACCTAAGGGGTACAGTTGATTATGGGATCATGTATGAGGTGAATCAAAAGATTAACCTGGAGGTTTATGTTGATTCAGATTGGGCAGTAAGTGCCATCGATAGGAAGAGAACTTTAGGGTGTTACTTCGATATGGAATTAGGTGTGATCTCTTGGTTTAGCAGGAATAAATCCTGTGTGGCACTGAGTACAGCTGAAGCAGAGTATGTCACAGCTTGTTTATCTATTTGTGAGGCAGTATGGCTGAGGAAGATATTTTTTTATTTATTTGATATCCAACTAGATGCTACTTGTATATATTGCGACAACTAGAGTTGTGTGAAGTTGCTGGAGAACCCGGTGTTCCATGACAAGTCGAAGAATATCGAGATCAAGTATCACTATATCAAGGATATGGTGTAGAGAGGAGTAGTGAAGTTCTAGTATGTTGCAATGGATGAACACATAGCTGATTTGTTGACGAAGCCATTGACCAGAGTGAAGTTTGAGTACTTCATGGAGAATCTTGGTGTTCTCCAGATCGAGCTTCCCTCCAAGGGGAAGTGATGAGTCCGTGAGCCATTCTGACATGGTGATAGGATTGGTTCCTTCCATGGTCATATGTAACTGCTGAGCCATTTTTTCATGGTGAGAGGATTGGTTCCTTCCATGTCAGATATGGGTGCTAAGCCATTTTTATGTAATTGTAGGATTGGTTCCTACATGATCAAATATAAGCGCTAATTCCCACTCTCTTAATGGAGGTACCTGGTTAGTTACCAGGAATACTCAGTCTGCGACTGAGGTCCATTCTGATATGACTATGGGATATAGTCTCACATGATCAGATATAAGTGCAGGGCCATTTTGATGTGATTGAGGGATGTGTTACCACTTGATCATATTTAAGGGCTGATGCCATTCTCTAGGAGAATGGAGGCACCTGGTTAGTTACTAGGAACCCTTAGTCCTGGGCTAAGAGCCATTCTCACATGGGGGTAGGATGGACCCTCCCATGGTCAGATGTAAGGGCTGGTCCATTCTGACATGGGGGTAGGCTGGGCCCTCCCATGGTCAGATGTAAGGGATGATTCCATTCTCTGGGAGAATGGAGGCACCTGGTCACTTACCAGGAACCATCAGTATAATACTAATAGCCATTCTCACATGGGGGCAGGCTGGGCCCTCTGATGGTCATATGTAAGGGCTAGGCCATTCTGACATGGGGTCAGGCTGGGCCCTCCCATGGTAAGATGTAAGGGCTAGGACATTCTGACATGATGGCGAATGTGTTCCTCTCATGGTCAGATGTGAGTGTCGGGAATTCCATTCTGACATGGGGGCAGGCTGGGCCCTCCCATGGTCAAATATAAATGATGGATGAGCCTTTCTAACTAGGTCAGATATAAGTGCTAAAGAATATGAATACCTACTTGGAGGCTAGGCCTACAACCAACATGAGAAAAGGCTGACTCTATATAACTTCCCGTGACAAGAAGAATTAATAGATAACACCAGTGATGATAACCCATTGATGATCCAAATTGAGTGATGATCGAGATCTAGTCATGATGATCCAATAGTGATGATGCAGATCGAGTGATGATGCAGATCCAGTGATGTTGATCCAGTAGAGATGATCTAGATCAAGTGATGATCCAGATCCAGTGATGATGATCCAGATCAAGTGATGATGATCCAGATCAAGATGAAGATGACTTGAAGATGACGAGGACTTGATGATGTTCTAGATGATAGATAGAAGAAGACTTGTGCTGATAAATTGTGTCGAGAGAATACCTTCCTAGTTAAGAGGGAGTGTTGATGTAATTGTAACTTCAAAATGTATTCACTTGTATACCTTATGTATTATAGCACGATGTTTATTCCAAGAAGTGTTTGTAATGTAATTGAGTCATGTCATGCCCCGATGTTCCGATCATGAGTTTTTATAATGTGAACAAGTCATGTCAAGTCATTTTGTCTAACCCTCCTATTGATAAAGGGTTAAAGTCCCTATAGTTGTGGGGCCCTAGGGTTATTAGAATCTCCTAGAGAAGTTGGTCATAGTGAGTTATTGTCAAGTCAAGAATTAGTATAAATAGAGACTGAGCCTCTCTATTTATCACACACTCACTCACAATCAGTTGTAGCACATAGCTGAGGGAGAAGAAGTTGTTGGAGATAGAAAGAAAGAGACTATTGTTGTTAGGAGATCATCTTACTATTTTGGGGTTTTACTTTTAGTGCTGATTCTATCTCTAAGGAAGTTGCGGGATTTTCTCAATTAATGGTTTCCCCAAGGAAAAACATTGTGTTCATTGTCTCTTCTTTTTGGTTGTTGTGCTTGTTTTTATCTCAGTTAAAGATCCTAATATAATGATAGATTGAATGGTAAAAATATAACATTTAATGAGCTCAAATATTAGTTGAAATAATGCTCAAGAGATCTGCTTCATTTTTTAACGAGCTTGGCACATAATAGGAACTATTCTCAGAACGATTGTTTGATGGTTTAGCGAGCTCAAAACTAAAGACAGCATGCTAAAAAATACTCCCATTGACGGGTGGTTTCCCAACATGATGTCCAATGGTTGGTACTTTCCCCCAATATAACTGTCAAGTAACTTAAATCCCAATATAAAGAGGTACAGTACATGCCCCCCCAAGCTTCGTTTCATATGCTTTACAAACAGATGAAATGAATGTTCAAATATTGATTATTGACACAATGGAAGAATCTGTTTCATTTTTTAACACGCTTGACATGAAAAAGGAACTCTGCTCAAGATTAGTCTTATTTTTTAATGATATTGAAACCAATAATAAACACTGCTTAAGGTAACCTGTTTCATTTTTACACAAGCTTGAAATAGAAAAATAACTATGCTTATGGGGACCTGTTTCATTTTTACACAAGCTTAAAACATAAAAATAACTATACTTGAGGGGACATGTTTCTTTTTTACACAAGCTTGAAACAAAAAAATAACTATGCTTGAGGACATCCGTTTTAGTTTTTTAAAAGCTTGACATAGAATGGGAACTATTCTCACAACGTCTGTTTCATTTTTTAACAAGAATGACAAAGAGAAAAGGAACTATGCTCACAGGAATCTATTTCACTTTTTAACGAGCTTGACACCAAATGGGAACTATGCTCACTAATATCTATTTCATTTTTTAGTGAGCTTTACATAGGGACCTATGGTCATTGGGTCTATTTCATTTTTCAATGAGCTTGACACAGAAAGGGAACTATGCTCATAGGAATTTGTTTCATTTTTTAACGAGCTTGACACAGAGAAAAAGAAATATTCTCGCAATGTAGTTCTAAGACAACATGATGTCCATATTTTGGTGGGTATCCCCCTTACAAAATAAGTTAATGACATAACTCTAGGATGATTTCCAAAGGCTGGATCCCTGGCCCCCATTTTATCTATGATGGGAAGAATCTAACTAGAAAGGGAAGGGACCAAAAGAACATGCAGGACATTCATTGAATTCCAATGACTAGGAGTCATACTATGATCGATTTTAACGAAGGAAAGATGATCAACGGTCACAATGTTCCCATCATGGGTAAAATACATCACTCAAAAGAGTGTGGACACTACAGCTTTCATGGCGTAAACATAATGTCTCCCAAGGAGGATATTAAAATATAAGAGACCTTGGACTACCATAACATTGATGCAGATAATTTTTCCTTCCAAACTAATAGGAAAATGAGGAAGGATCCCTAAAGTAGATATAAGTCTTTGATTAAAATCTAGTATTTGATCGGTCGCTCACACAGGATGAGGAGAACCTATGCCTTTCCAAGTAGTAGAGGATAGAATACTAATAGAAACCCCTTCATCAATGATAGTGCAGAGTATACTCTTAGAAGTAACTCACAAAAAATATGGAAAGGAACACTCTAATGAAGAAGAGATTCTCTTAGGTTACTCTAGTCAAAGGAAATAACCTCACTACTTGGAGAGGGTTCTATCGAAAGAGACAAAACTTTGTCTTGCATAGAACAATAGAAACTAACTATGAAGAATTTAACAGGTTTTAGTTCACTCTCAATTGGAAGAGAGGGAGAAGATAAAGACTGTGTCCAAGAAACTACTTCAATATTAACACTCTCTAAAGAACAAGTGGGATCAGGTAGAGATGACATCGACTTGACCATTTTAAATTCACTCTCCAAGGGGAGAGTGGGATCAATCAAGGATGGAACTAGATCGACCACTTTTATTTCAGTCTTCAACAGAAGAGTGGGATCGACCAAGGACGGACTTAGATCAACCACTTGATCAACTAATGGGATGTCAAGGGACAACTTATGATAACCGTGTTGAAGAGTGGGATCGATTTTCAAATTCATATATCAAATTAATCTTTATAGATAAACTCTTTTTGTATCTACAAACAGAAAATTAGAGAATATCTACAACACTCCATTCATTCATAAATCGAAAGGAATATAAAAAGCAACCAAACAACTCCAAAACACTCAAGAATTTATTCAAAACAACAAAAATTCAATCAAAACTCAATGATTGATGGGAGGAAGGGTTTGGAGATCAGATATGACTATCCAAACAGATTTAAACATGTATTGAAATGTGACTAGGAATGGCAAGAAAGAACTAAATAGTGGAGGATTGAAATTTCCTACCATAACCAAGTCATTCTCTTGACTAGTAAGTCATCCAAAAATCAACAAAATAAAATCCAAACATTGATAATACTGTGTCTAGGGTATGTATGCCGATCATATGCAGCATAAATACCACAATAAATCAAAGCAAATCCTAAAAAAAAGGAAATCCAAGCTGATCTATAAGTTTTAGAAAAAAGAAGCACCTTCCTATACTGCACCAGAGCACCTAGGAGGAGCCGACGCACTTTCCTATACTTCACGAGAGAACCTTGGAGGGTCAGGAAGAATTACACCACCACACCATAGTGCATGGGAGGGGAAAACACACTTACAACACTTGGAAAGAGTGCCAACAACACACTATCTCTTAAGGCAAAGAGTGTTGGTGCTCAGTCTACATAAGCTAGGTGCAACTATGGAGAAACAAGAAGAGTAAAAGACCGATGTCCTATGGGAGAAGGGAATAATCTATGATAGCATTCCAAATAGCATCAAGAGTATGTAAGACACTCTTCAAAGACAAAATTCAAAGGATGGAGGGTCTGTAGAGGCTATAAAAGGTATTGATAAAGATATATGAAATAAAAAACAAAATGAAATCAAATCTATGTCTATCCCTAGTATGGTCACCAAATTTATTATTGGATAAATCTACTCAAGTGGACACCATCCAAATCTCCATAGTCCAAGTGGATATAGAACAAATCAAGTACATAATACATCCTACTTTCCTAGATCAAATGGAAATTCAAGTTAATAGATAGATCACTTACCTGAGGTGTGCAAATCCTCTTCTCTCTTTGTTGATCCAATATACATATCATTCATATCTTGAGCTGCAAAACCTTGTCGAGAAAGTGGAAACAAACAAATAGTACATGTGTATCTAAACATGAATTGATCTAAGCTAAAAGTTAACAAAGAAATTTCTAAACATCATTAACACATCAATGTTTATGGAAATAGATTTGTGTTACAGTAATCAAGGAGATACATATAATTACATAGAAAATAACATCACAAACTAGCCTTAATGTTGCAATCTTCCATCTAAAAATACAAGCCAATCCTCCAAAAAAAGACAATAATCCTCCCAAAGGATGATAGGGATCACCTAGAAATTCCACCAGCACAAAAGTACCATATTCCTTCCTCCCTTCATAATGGAGAGAGGGTTTAATTTATCATGCTAAAGGGGTAGAGTAGGTTGAGTATTAGGAGGAGGGGTTTAAGGGATCTTCCCCATAAGTTAGGAACCGAATTCCACCTCACCTAGATGATAGGGATGATCCTCCACCTCATCCACCTTCAAGAAGGTTCTTGAAGCTTTTTTTTCTTCATCTAAACACCATCAGTGTGCCTTTCATGATAGTAAAGAGAATCAACGCACATTAGATGAAGGGAAATATTGTCAATGGTGATTTTATCGTAAAATGAAAAGGTGTTGGCGCACCTTTTCTTAAGAGAAAGAGCATCTTCCTTCTTAGAGGGGAAAAAGGGAAAGTAAAGAAACTCCTATTCAATGCCATTCAACCAAGGGAAATTTAGGGATTGAGGCATAGGGTTAACAAATGACTCAATATTACAAGATTTCGGTGTAACAAAATAGCAATTTCAGAATCAGAAACCATTTAGTTACTGTCACCAACAACTCCGTAGTGTACTTTTCCCATCCAGGCCCAATACTGCATCCAACAGCTTTGATACCAAACATTAGGGTACTACAATGTTGGTATCAGAGGGTAATTTTCTTGTTGTAGCTACACTTATGTGTCATTTAGGTGCTAGTGTTGTAATTGACATATCTGATACCAATTTGTAACATCCCCATATACCATAATGTGGATTATGGATTTTTTTTTCTTCAAGAACAATTTTCCTCCTTTCAAACACCAGGAATGGATGTTAAATAACCCTTCCATATTAATTCTTAGGCATAAGAGCCCATATACATTAAAATTATAGTCATTCCATCCTTAACAAATCCCTTCTCAGACCACAATGAACATTTCTGCACTGTACCCTTCTTTTCGCAGTCTGGGTTCTGCACTCCACTTTCCTCCCTTTCGACCTCAGAATTCAGAAATTGAAATTGTAATGTGAGACAATAACATATAAAAACTATTCCGCATTTCACCTTCCACTCCTTAGAACCTGGAAATCGAAAACCTAGATGTATTATGGAACATTCAACGACCTTTCCACCTTCCACCCTATGCACTTCCACTTTTTGCCTTTCGTACTTTCGAACTCATAAATAAAAAACCTAACGTGTGAAGTAAAATTCAATGGCATTTCCTCCTCCAAAATTTTGCACTTCCACTTTACACTTTTCACACTTCTGCTTCCCACCTTTTGTAGTTCTGCTTTCCTCCCTTCCGACCCCAGAAGTCACAAATTAGAAATGTAATGTGCGACATGAACATATAAATGCTCTTCTACATTCCTCCTTCCGCACCTTGGAACTCTAAAATCAAAAACCCAAACATATGATGGAACATTCAATGGCCTTCCACACTTCCATTTTCTACCTTCTTCACTTCCGAAATCAAAAATAAAAAACCTAATGTGTGAAGGAACATTCAACGACCTTTCCGCCTTCCACACTTTCTCTTTCCACTTTCCTCCTTCCTCTTTCTCCACTTCTGCTTTCTTCCTTCTGCACTTTGGAACTCGAAAATTAGAAACTCAAGTGTGTGAAGGAAATTTCAATGGACTTTCCTCCTTCTACCTTCCACTTTCTGTCTTCCACTGTTTGGAAACTCAAATGTCCAAAGGAAATTTCAACGACCTTTCTGCTTTTAACTTTCCACTTTTTGGCTTTTGTACTTCGGAACCTGGAAATAAAAAACTCAAGTGTGCAAAGTAAATTTTGATGACCTTTCGACTTTTTTCCTTCCACTTTCCCCATTCTGTAATTTGAAACTCAGAAATTAGAATCATAACTCTCGACGGACTCCTTCAAGCATCGTTATGCCTTCCAACTTCCACCTTTCGTACCTCAGAACTTGGAACTCGAAAACTTATAAAATTATGGAAACTCTATCCTAGTTCCCACCTCTCACCTTCCACATTCTTAGTCAGATCTTGGGGTGTAGAAACACAATTAATATTCCTTGTTCAACTTTCCCTTTTCTAGTGTCCACCTTCTACAGTTGGATTCCAAGGGGAAGAAACCCTATGTCCTATGTATTTTCACCTCTGTAACATGGTTCTACCCTCCATGAACTTAGGAAAATGTCTCACAAAAATAGAAGGAATATGTAGAAGTAAAATGCAGGGAGATATACACAATTAAACCCATACTTAGTCATCCACAAGCATTCAACATGAACATAAAAATTGATCATATTCATAAGCATTCTACATAACCTTTATAGCCATTCATAAGAAAATACATTGCATAAACAGAGTAAAAGAGACACTTATCTTGATGATCAAGTTGTCACACAACTAGCTATGTCGTTGCAAGCTTCCAACCAACCATAGGCTAGTGTGTTCATTAATCTCTGAACACACTGCCACCGCAAAGCTGGGCATGATTTCCACAAGGAACTAGGGAACAAAACTCTTACACACAACCAACACATATCTAAACAAACAACCAACTAACAGTTGGGATTATAAGGCTGTTAGGGAAATGGATGAGTATAAGTGTTCATATATTGAGATCAACCCTAGAGTTGAGGATACCTACACTCGATCTGGCTTTGTCTCCATGAATCCACCTGACCCTACAAAAGGAAGTATTTATTTTTCTTCTATATAGTCCTTTAGGCCATACCTTCCCTCTATTGCTCTCTCGATTGTGCAGCATGGATTTACCAACCCATTTTGATTATTTTGTGTGGTTCCTCTATTTTCTAGGATTATCATCCAATTATGGTCCTCCTCCACTCCTAATCCTTCAAAATAAAATAGAGATTCACTACACAACAATCACCAAGGAAAACAAAACCTTATAGACTTCAATCTATAACATAGAGAAAATCAATGTGGAACCACTTTTCTGTGGTTCTTGCTATGAGAACCATACATTATCATTGGTGAACAATTCCCCCTCATCATGAAAAACCACCCCCTCTTAGGTAAAATCTAGATAATATACTAGGAACAAATTCACGTATATTTTCTTGTTGCAGAATAAAGAATATAGGTTCCCCCAAGATGCAAACTTGCAGGCTTGCTCTATCATGAAATCGACTTCCATGCCTTTCTCTACCCAAGTAATTAACTGCCTCAACCATTTTCCTCCAATGAAATTGAATGGATGAGTACCAGCAACGAATCAGGGTAGACGGGTCAAATAACGAGCAAATTTTACATAGATCTATGGCTGAGGTCAAACATCAAACAGATCGACAGCCCTCAGCGATTTCACTAATTCAACTAGCACATCCTAACAAACTCTTGATGTGTGTGAAATTACAATGTAATCTGCTTCATCAAGTATGTGTTCCACCATTGATCTAGTGAGGAAAAAGATCCAATGTCCCACAAAAATTTTGCTGATTCAACAAGAAAGTTGTTTAACATCATCTAGAGGGCACAAAATTTCTATCCAAAAGGATTTAATTCCAATTTCACGTCTACTTTGGTGATTTAGGAAATAAAACAACAAAGTTTTTTAAATAAGGTTTTCATGAGGATTGAACCTAAAATGTCTCACCTGGAATCTGCTGTACATCTCCCCACCATATCCCTTGTGGAATCATGCTCCCATCTCTTTAACATTTGCATTCCAATAGCTAGATGTGGTATTATATTAATTTTTACATTTTCATGATATATCAAAAGATATATATGCTGTGCTTGACTTAGCACCAAAACCATAGGTATCAATCTTGATCACCTATCCACAACATTCATCAATGGTAGCGCCTTGGACTTGAGCTCCTCACCATCATTTTCATACAATATTTACATCATGTACAATTAAATACCATGGGGTCAAAATTGGGGTATTACACAAATTTTTAGTGTGTTTGATTTGTAGGTAAGACAAGATTAGATGGTTTTAATAATAGTTCCTCCTCTATAAGAATTTAATTATGTTGAGTGGAAATTGAATATTTTTACCTATCTCAAGAGACATGTGACATTTTATTTTTCAATTTGATATGTGGAAATGAAAGAATCCGATGAAGAGAAATATTATTGGATAAATGACTGTCAGAGTGCATATGGAAAGATGTGTCTCCCAATGTCTCCTAAGATAGGGTATCTCATTGATTCTCCTGAGTATCCATTCTAGTTATGGAGCAATCGACATAGAGATTTTGGTGTGAAGAAATAAGTAGATGATACCTGGAGTGAATCCAACACTTCCTTAAGTGTTATTCCTTTAAATTTGTTGGCCTCAACACTCTGATGAAGTTGTTCAAATTGCAGAAATGGAAGAATATTCAATTCACCTAGTTTGAATTGGTGAAAGTCTACTTGTAGTGGCTCCTTCTCTTGTTTGTATAAAATTTTATGAGAATTTTGATGTCTCATGTTTGAATACAGTTTCTCCATAAAAGTACATTTGAACCACCATTTATAAAGAATAATTCTCTTTCCATATATTCTCCAATGATTATTCTATTATGAATTTAGAGTAAAGTTTGCGAGTGATTTCTCTAGAAGATGAGGAATTCAATTCATCCGTCTGAAATGTTGGTTTTTGTGTGTATAAAAGTGATTTTTTGTATTTTTTGGGGGTAATATCATATTTGGTAAGTGATCCATTGACCCTCATAGGCCCAATGCTTCGAAAAATTTCCTACTTGATTGCTTGCAATAATTCTCATAATTTTATTGAAGACAGAGAAATCTATGAATTTTCCTTCTTAGTGGCATGGCAGGGACATATGTATAACCTTATTGGAGATTATTTTCACTCTCATTATTTTAAATTGATGCTCCAATACCTTTCCATTATTATTAGGATTGATCTCATCACTGTTGTTATGAAAAATAAAGAACCTCGAGTCTCTTTCAATTCGACTATTGGGGATTATCCATCAATTTCTTCTCATGAGTTTGATGATATGAGATATGAAAATTCCAACAAACTAGACTATAGTTTAATAGTATAAACTATAGTTTAATTTCGTCTCATGAGGGATTGAAAATTTCAACACACTAGACTATAATGGTGCTATTTTTTTCCATCCAAAAGAACCCTAGTCTCCGTTGTGCACAAAACAATGGTTCAATTATTCAGAGTTGATTTTTAATAGGACTATGTTATGCATGTATACCTTGGTAACAACCTTTGAAATTCAATATATATTGCAAAATAAAATCGATGGTTTTGCAGCGAAGAAATTTGAACTACAAGGGTGGGAAGTAACAATGTTAAGAAAATACCTATTCTATGAGAGACAATTTTTGGACCCGTAGAAATTTTCATGGGTTAATATTCTTGTAAACCTGGTATAGTCACTTGCGAGGAATTATGAAATCATCAAGGTAATACAAGAGATAGAGGAAAATAGTGGGATATACTGTAAGAAATATGATATGATTGAACCAACTAGACTCCCCCCTAACTAGAGCTATTGAATTTTGTGTATAAAGTACTATATTTGGATATTTAATGGAGTTTGTGGAAGAAAAAAACTAATCAACACTAGAAGATGAATATGAACTCAAGAAAGGGGAGAGAGGGTGACCGATGAAAAAGTTCAAGAAAGGGGAAACAAGAAGACCAATGGAAAAAGTTCAAGAAAGGAGAAAGAGGAAGACCGATGAAAGAAGTTCAAGAAAGGAGAAAGAGGAAGACCGATCATTGATGAATATGAACTCAAGAAAGGATAAAGAGGAAAATTGATCAAAGACATGGTTCATTAAGTTCATATTTTTTCCCTTAGAATGGATCAAAGTGGATGAATAAACCTGTCACGCATAGAGGTAATTTTTGGGATGATGTTATTACACTGTGGAAGGTATATCTATCATCAATGGAGGAATTTGGGAGTGTTGAAGAAAAGGATGAGTGAGTTAAACAAAGAAAAAATATTAAACAAAATTGTAGAATGATGAGTTACTAGAAACACATAGGAGAAGTGCACAACTAGAAGAAAATATATGAAATTGGTAGGATAATGAATAAATTTAAGAGGACCTACATCAGGTGAAGTACATAGAGGAACTAACTAGTGCCAAGCTAAGAGAATAAGGGATGGATGTGATTCAAAACATAAAAAATTAATTTGTACAGAAGGAACCAAAGGAAGGTAGGATCATGAACACCCATTGCCGTATAATGAAGTGTTTCATATAATTCTAGACTCTACCATGAGTATAGAAGAAGATAACCATGAACTATTGAGACTTGTGGAAAATAGAAGTACTTCAGGGAGTGAACCCCTTATTTAAAAATGAATAGGAAGAAATGGATCAATAACTTTCCCTAGCCAGCACCCAATATCCCTCACAAAATTTGGTAACGAAATATCACGATGTTGTGTTAAAATTTCCTTAGTATTGTTATATTAGTATTAGTAATAGTTGTAAAAGTATATCATTAATAGTCTGAGGAAGTAGTAGTATTTATTCCTACCATAGTCACATCATTGTAGTACATTCTGAGTCCCGATGATTTATATTGGTAGGAATCCATATACTACATCAAGTTTGGAAATAATGGAAGGGTTTTTGGTTGGAACCCCACTCATATTTCAATATTTTCATCAGAATGGAGAAGATGATGAAACATAACCTTGTTTTGTATTTGAAGCAATATGGAATGACAGATCCACCCTCGTAGCATCCAGGTTGGTGGCATTCTAGAAAACCCATTTAGAAGGGAATTGCAATCATATATGAGAGTTGTTGAAACATAGGTTCCAAATTCTTAGGCCCCTATATTGGAAGAAACTCGAAACTTGTTGTTTGGCGAATTCTTATGACCTAAATCAAAGCAGTGAAGATTTGGAGAAACTAAGATAAATTTGAAAAATACCTAAATAATCAACCTGGGCATATGCATAATGGTTTACGGATGTAATAAAAAAGTTATCATACCGAGTCCATAAATCTCATCTCAAAGAATGGTTCATTCAAGGGTTTCTACCTCTATTTAGATATTCCTCTCTTACTACATTCAACCCTATAAATAGTTTTTCTTTTATTGTAGTTTGGGGTTATATATAAGAAAAATAATTTCAGACTATATCTGAATGCTTTGGGTTCCACAGAAATTATGTGGTGATTACCTTGAAGTATTTGGTTTAGACAAAGGAGTCTACCCACACATAATGTATCCAAATAAATGTGTAGATTTATAAGTTGGGATTTTCTTCAGGACACTGTATACTATCCTTATAATTTTTTTAACATCAATATTAGGTTTGGGTAGAATAATGAATTTTTTTGGGTGTTTGGAGTAAGACAAGAAACAAGTTGTCATTGTATTTTGAAATTAATGCATTGTGTTCCTTGTCCCTAAAAAATTTCATTACATTCTATCCAAAAGAGGATAGTTGTTTGGAGCTTGAAGAGGAGGATTCAGATACAGAAGGGGAGGCATTTGTTGATGTATTTGTAACTTCAAAATGTACTCACTTGTATATCTTATGTATTGTACCCTGATGTTTATTCCGATAAGTGGTTGTCATGTAATTTGGTAATGTCATGCCCCGATGTTACGATTGGGAGTTTATATAATGTGAACAAGTCATGTCAAGTCATTGTGGGTAACCCTCCTATTGATCAAGGGTTAAAGTCCCCATAGTTGTGGGGCCCTAGGGTTATTAGACTATCCTAGAGAAGTTGGACCTATGTGAGTTATTGTAAGTCGGGGCAACAGTCCCCACCATTGTGTTAAGGTTAACCCTCCTTGTTGATCAGAGGGGAAAAATAACCATAAGTTGTGGGGCACTAGGGTTATTAGAGTCTCCTAGAGATGTCGGCTCTAGTAGGTAATTTTTAAGTGAGGCCGACATGTTGGAGTGGAGAGTAAGTGAAAACAGGAATATAAATAAAGAGTGAGCCTCTCTATTTATCACACACATGCTCACTCATTGGGGTGCATGAGTGAGAGAGAAGAAGCTAGGATCAGAGAGAGAGACTACTGCTGTCGAGATATCATTTTTATGTTTTTGGGTTTTAATTTTGGTGTTGATTATATCTCTAAGGAAGTTGTGGGGTTTTCTCCTTTATGGTTCCCAGAGGAAAATTATTTGTGTCTCTTGTCTCTTGTGTTTATTTCTGTGCATGTTATTCTCTCAGTTAAAGATCCTAAGATAATGCTAGCTTGAATGATAAAAATCTAACATGGTATTAGACCTAACCTGAGAAGAAGACATTGTGAAGCTGCAGAAGCTAGGCCTTCTTACTTTTTGGGGCTCTCTCCACAATCAATCTACAAAAGTATGCTAGGATGACTCTCCATTGAAGAGTGCATCTTTCTATCGAAGCAGAATTATATTCTGAGCATTTTCAGTTTTTGGTGTGGGAAATTACAGCTTCTTACAGAAGAGGAATTTTTGAGTGAGCCTGGCATAGGATTTCTCTCATAAAAATATAAGTTTAGAGACCTGGGTCGAGATTTTTTGTTGGGTATAACTCCAGGAAAGTCAAACCCTAGTTTGACCCCGAGCTAGAAAAACCCTAAATACTAAAACTGATAAGTTTTGGTACACTCGTGTTGTGCCCTTGTTCAACAACCTTGAAAAAACATATTTCATCGAACAAAATCCTATTTTGTTTTATGAAATGTTGGAATTTATTATGGTAAATCTAATGAATCACCAGCTACTGAAAGGGTGAACATTCAGTGAGCTACTGAATCAGTGAAATTCTATGTTTTTACAACCATTTGCAAACTACAGATTAATTGACAAAATCACCATTAGGAAATTATTATCTTGAGTGGATTTGCTTTTAAAAAATAAAGGGATAACTAGTAATAATTTCTATACCTTTACTATAGCCCAATATTGAAATATCATCCAAACATTTATCACTTGATTTTACGGTTTGATTGTGATAAGGTTGCAAAATTGGAAGGTTGATCATTGTAGGGATTGGTACCTTATCGGAGTTTATTCGAATTATATTTCCAAAGCCTTTCATTTAATCTGCATGACCCAACTTTTTTATCTGATCTTGATCTTTATGATAAGTTTCATATGTCAATTTTATTATTAAATGTTAAGGTCGAGGTTGATACAATGCGTCATGGGATTTGTATTTCACGTAGCATGTTCGCCTTTCTTGAAGGTTAAACTGTCATATACTAAGGTTGATATGTCATTGATCAAGGTTCATGGTTTGTATGTGGTTTGATCCATGTTTGTCACCACCGAAACTGATCCACTTATGTTGGGAAATAGGGCAGACCTGGGTTTTATAATTTTTACTTCGCACCAACAAAAGACCCACAGTGTTGGCCCTTTCGGCAACAACCTACGTGCAGGTTGCAGTCTCACCCGAAATAGCTATGGGGTGCTGCAGAATCAGGTTTCTGCAAATAAAAGAGGGGTATTACTGTACCTTAAGCCTTTACTACTTTTATAATGAATTAACACAGAGCTCTGACATCTATATATATAACTTCGCAGATAAATAAACAAACAGTGACTTGCTCAACCCTTTACCGGGAATTCACAGCAAAGCTATTTGTTAGCAGTGATCTTACTTATCAGATATATCTATTTATCAATGCATAAAGAACATAGCAAAATAACACAAGAACCACAACACCAGATATAATGTGGTTCACCCCCAGTGTAGGGGCTACGTCCACAGAACTGCGTTTTATTCAACTCTTTACAAAATCACAGTTCTGATCTGCGCACTCAGCTGTAGATATTCTAATCACTTACAAAAACCCTCTGTGCTCACAGCTGCAGAGGTCGTCCATGCACACAACTGGGACTTAACCTTTCTTACAAAATAGCCTTAGCTTCGCAGCGATTCCTTATACATAAAAAGCCTAACCTGACTTAGTTACAAGAGTGCCTATTTATACAGTGCACTATTACAAAACCATGGACTTAAACCATGGGAGTCCTAAACCCTAAACCCTGGACTTAAACCATGGGTTAATTACAAAAAAGGGGGCTTTGACTCAACCCCGACACCCCTAAGACTAATTTGATCCGTAACTCCGCTTACAAGCTTCCTCAAAACCCGCGGAGTTACCAAAACTACAGATCCTTGAAATACACGTCCCAACAGGCCCCTAAGACTCACTAGTGGCCTGTCTCGGGACACTCTGCTAGTCTTCTATCGGATGTATCTTCTTTGTGAGGGTGGTGAACTGAGTATTGAGACTGTGCATGATGTCATCAACTGGTTTCTCCTTTTCCACCAACTCCTGCAGTACAGCAGATGATACTTCCCTGGCTTTCTCTTGTGCAAATGCATTATATTCCTGCAGAATTTTGAACTGCCTATCCACCGCAGTACTTAATTCCAAATCCTCACTGATAAGTGGCTGTATGGAGTTTTCCAACTCAGTTACTTTCACCCTGCATGACTCAATTTCCTATTGAAGTTCCTTGCTGCACTTTACTCTGAGCATTTTCTCCATCGGTGGTAGAGTCTTAATTTCTACTTTTACTGCGTCCAGCTCTGCCTGTCGTTGCTTGATGGTTTCTTGCAGCTATCCTATTCCTGGATGTTCCTGAAGGGTTGTCCAAGCCTCTACACTGTCTCCAAGTAGTTTTGCTACGCTACCCACAATATCCGAAATCTTTGCTGAGGATGCTTGAATGTCTGCGCGGCGCTGTTCTTTGACCTCAGGGGGACTTTCTGGATGGATGCGAAGTTGAAGCTCCACAATATGAGTCTCATGTTCTGCTTTGAGCTTCTCAATGTTACTGCGGGACTGCAGTGCGTATTATTTCAACCTGACTAGTCTTTGTTCTGGCTCTTCCACCAGCTGTACGTCGAAGTCAGGAACACTTCGACATGCTTCATCCAAAATTCAGACCAGTGTGATCCGCTTACGTTCAGCGTCCCTCTTGCGCTGTTCTGCTGATTCCAGCTGTGCTACACCGCTATCATTCTGCTTCCTGGTATCATCCAACTGTTTTTGTGAATACTGGTCTCAGGCCTGGATTTATTTTGCTATGGCTGACTGGCAGAGATGTAATTCTGTCATGGAAATTTTGGTGTAATCAATTTCTACTGTCATGCTCATTTCTACGTGGGATGCCGCATCAGTGATGATGAGGGCAGCAGTGGATACTTGGCCCTTGTTTTCTTGAGCTGGCCATTACCGTAGGTCGGGCTGCATACTTACCGGAGTACTGCTGGCTACAGTGCCAGTCGTCGATTGTGCTGCTAAGTCCTTCAGCTCTGATATGTGCTGTGCGACACCACTGATGGCACCCAAATGTACAGCGGCAAACTCTGACCATTTCTTGGTAAGAATTTTTGTGGATTTTGACAAAGCCTCATCAAGATCCTCGCTTGTCAATGCGGGTGTATCGTCGAGATTCTTATCATTTGACGTTTTCGCTTTCTTTCGGGGCTACGGTTTGTTCACTTCCTCTGCTTCTGGTGTTTTTCGCTTATCCTGCCTATTTGGGTCTGGAGTAGTTTGAACCAAGTCTTGTGCTTCTTCTTCGTTGGTTTCCCCTTCTCCACCCTGGTTGCTGTCATTCTGCTATGACTCAGTCTGTTCTTTGCTATCTTCCAGAGGACCTTGCTGCTGTGTGTGAGTAGGGCCTGCGTCCACATTGGTAACTATGGGGACCGGAATGTGAGGTTTTTTTCCTACATCTTTCAACCATTCAGCCGGCCAGTGCTGAACTACTACCCAGATATCACCCTCAGTGACTACATATGGTAGCTTGAACCATTGGTGTTTTTTATCTACGTGAGCCTGGACGAAGGTATGACGCATGTCGGCGCTGAAGGTGGCTACACCATCGAATTGAGAGAATAACTCACGACTGAGCCTTGGGGTTTTTGTGATCGTGTACTGGATATTCATGATATAAAAGGAAAATACATAATTTGTCATCTGTTGGTGTGCTTTATCCTGTGACACCCACAGCGATGAGTACCTGGTTGCGCCGGACATGTGCTCTGGGGCATCCTAAAACTGTTCCTCACTAGGTTCTTGCCATCCTACTAGTGCGATGGGGACAAGAAACCATGAGTAATGGAAAGCCATACCTTTCTCCTGCGCGTCGTGAGCGTCTTCCAGGAATTCCCTCGTAATATATGCTGCGTAGTTGTACTTGTAACCTTCAGCGCAGTTCATAGCAATTCTGATAACCAGGGCAGGTACTTCAGTTGGTGTGCACTTATGTATGACTTTGTAGGCTAAGAGTTCGGCTACGAAGTGAATGTGATGTTCCTGAATTGCGGAAGTGTGATACCCGCATTTTCCCTTTGTTAGGCTGAAGCGTTCCTTCATGGTTTGTGCAAGCTTCGTATCCTCATGCTTTGAGAGAAATTCGGTCATCGGATTAGGCCCTGCTATTGGTAAGCCAGTGATCCTATGACTAATCTCATCATTGATAGGAATTTTCTTGTCTCCTATCCATAGGTGGTCGTCATGAACTAGTGCGAGCAGCTGTTTGACCACTACGGTCACCTGTGTGCCGCGACCAAAATGAGGAACGTCAAGCATCTTTAGCAAACCCACTTGCTCCAAACCGGCAGCCCACCATTTGACTTCTAATAATGTCGCCCCACTCTCATCGTACTTGACAAGGTGCAAATACGTTCCTGGTGCGAACTGCGGAAATTTTCCACGATCGCTTGTATCATGGTCGGCATATTTAAGCTGGTCTATATTGCCTGTCATGACCCCAACCAGCTGTACACCTAGTGGTAGTGAAGGGGTGCGTATTGTGAACTGCTTGTTCCGTCGAGGTGGTTTAACTCCCGGTCGAAGAGGTGGGACATATCTTGGCCGCCGTGGTGCAATATTCTCCTCTCCCTCACTTGGGATTTATACTGAACCAGGCGGATCCATTCCATAATCCTTCGATGTTTTCTCGGATTGTTTTTGGCGATCTTCGTTCCGCTTAGAATGAACTTTAGGCTTGAACTATTTCCTGGAAGACCATGTTTTCATTGGTGGACTTGATGCTGGTAGAGTCTCCTCATGTGCTGCAGGCATAGGTGGGGGGTGAACAATGTTCTGCAGAACTGTTTGTTCAAATTCTCTCAATAATTCCTGAAGTTATTGATCACCGGACATAGGTTCACTTGTGAAACTGCGGAATGTAATTTCCGCATTCCCGAATGTCTTCTTATACAATCCATCGATCAAATCGACCATAAATGTGCATTGAAGGCACCAATCTTGACTAAGATCCTGCTTCCACAACACTAGATTTGGGCGGATACGCTTAGGACAGGCAATTAAGGAAATTAATGTACCGACGCCACCAAAATGGCAGTGTTCCAACGGTCGAATTTTGGGGTGTGGTGCAGCCAGAACCACAGCTGTGTCGCAATCAGGACCGTCGTCATGATAATGACCTTCGACATATGTGAGCAAGTTCTGCGACACTACTGTGAGCTTCGCTCCCTTAGCGTTTTGTGCCATCCAGGGAGGGCAGGACTGGGAGATTGCTTTATCACTAGACACATTAAGATGCCGAGGCCCAACCTTCATGTACCGGTTTTTGGCTACAGGTGCCTGGAGATAGACAAATCTAGGGACCCATTCTGTACGAAGTATAAGATTCCAAGCTCCATACCAATGCTTCAAGTGTTCCTGTGGTCTACTCTGCCCATTGAACCTGCTGCACACCCTCTGGAGCTTATCCCCAAATCTCAGGTGAAGGAAGGTCAGACCAGTTACCCAACTAGGAAGGTGTTTCTGATGGGCAGTCTGCCGTCTGGCTGTGGTGACTCCAAATGCTGAATCCAGAGTCTTGAGTTTCTATGGCGCCAGTATCTGTTCTGAGAATGGCGCAGTAGACTCCTCTGGGTCTATCGAACCATCAGAATCAGGTAAGGTTCTAAGGGACTTGGTAATTCTAGCGCATCTATGTCCATGTAGCTCATACAATCGATTCTGCCAATTCTTGAAGCCATCATCTGAATCCGTCATGCAGGAGCTGTCACACTGCCAATCCATAATACCTTCGGGAGTAGGGTCAATATAATCTTCTTCCTGTGCTGTGATGTTACAGATGTGCTCCAGAACATCCTGGTCTTCCTCTCCGATTGGCTCTGTGTATCTTTCTCCTTGGGAAGGGTCTAGGGGTATTATCACTCTCAAACCCTTCGCTTTGAAGGTCATCTGTCTCTTCTTAAGGTTAATGACTGCGGCATTTTCCATTTCCCATTCAATTCCTAGCAGGGCTGGATAGGGGTTGCTGTCATCAATGATATCAATAACTTCAAAGTCCGCCAAATTATTGACCCCATCAATATCTATTGGGACTATAGGGAATCTCCCTAAAGGTACAATCCTTTGCTGATTGGCTAACCTCAACTATATAGGGTACCAAGCAAGAGCAGGTTTCCCCATTTGTTCCCATGTTTGCTTGGTGAGGACGTTGACTTCTGATCCTAGATCTAGAATGACATCAGTCATATCATACTCCCCTATCTAAACATTCAATATCATTTCCCTACCACTTCGTCGGACACAATTAACAGTTTTCTCCTTATCAACTCTTCTATGAGGTTCACAGAAAGCAAGAACTTTTTGCAACTCCGTTAAAGCAGTCTGATTCCTTAAGAGTTTCATACAACTATGTAAAAAGGAGGATAGTGTACTTACTTTATCCGTCGAAGCATCTTGCAGCTGGGAATCCTGCTGATGCTGCTATGCGGGTACTACTGCTGTGCTAGGATCAAAAAAATCACGCATGGCCTCTATGACTGTCTCTTGTTCTCTTTCATTATCACGTACTGGGACTCTCTCGGGGGCCTTCTGAACCCACGGCTCGGCAGGCTGTTTCTTCGTATTCCGTATGTGCGTCATAGCTCCACTCCGTGTAACAACATTGAGGCCAGAGCAGGTCTTTGTTCGACGGAAATGAATTGAATATTCTGGGTAGGGCCATTGTTTCATTCCTGAATCTTAGCTATCATCTAGGGGCACTGCTCGATCACATGGTCTACAGCGCGGCAATATCGACATGTTGTAGTGGGGTTCCGACAGTCTCGAGCTAGATTCCCAGCTTGGTTACAGTTGTAACACACAACCTGGCCTCGGCCTCTTACTTCCATACCACCACGACTGTGACCTCCAAAAGAACCCCTACCGGAGCCACCACCCTGATAACCATAGCCATCATTACTCCGTCCCTCATTTTGCACCCGATAGGAGTCATAGGTGCACTCTCTCATGAGGTCATAGCTGCGACACTCCTCTTCATTATGCCCTACTAGCTTACAGAACTTGCAGTAGGGGTTTTGAAGGACTTGTACATACCTCTGGAGAAGATGGTAGTTTTCAGGTCGATGCTGGCCGGTTGTCCAACAGATCTCACAATATAAGACAGTGGGGTTGAACGGGTTTGGCACACCAGTATTTAGGTAATTTCTGACCACGGGGCATTGATCCCTGTCGTGACCTTCTGTCTGACATTGTGTACACCAAACCTCTTCACGACCAGTTTTTCCTTTCTTCATATCGCGAAGCTCCAGAGCCATCGCTGCTAACTACGCTTGGATTTGGGCGATACCAAAATTATTGTCGACAGGGGCGGTCTCAAGCTTCATCATGATTTCCAGGGCCTCTTGTTGGTCAGCAACCTTCTGTTGCATGAGTGGAGTTATAATATGTGGTAACAAAGCTGCAATAAACCATTCCTTGTGCTACATAGGTCCAATGGTGAAACTAACTTGGTTGAGCAGAACTTTGAACCTTTGATCAAAGTCCCACACTGATTCGATGCGCTTTTGTTGAATCTCTTTCAATTCAGTGATACACTGCGACTCTGATTTCAGTTTCTTAAATTCCTTTATCATTGCTTCTTTTATGTCAGCCAAGGCATGGTTCTGAGCGCTGGAAAACTTCATGAACCAAGTTAGAGCATGGTCTCTAAAATAAGTAACCAGCTGCGCCCTTTTGGTATCTTGATCCGTGATGGACTTAGCAGTCCATACTGATTCACATAAAAATCAGAATTGTTCTGCATCCTCTGATCCAGTTCCTTTGAAAATGAGGAACTTAATATCATCAGTCATGTGGGCCATTGTATATCTAGGGGGGTTGGGAGGGGGATAGGGATTAGGCAGGGGGGAATTTACTGGGGTAGACTGACCTACGACAGGAATGCTCAGGCTTGGGTGAATTTCAGACCGCGAGGGATCTGCATGGAAAACAAGGCTGTGCTGCGGGGTTACCGGAGGGGTTCCACTCGAAGGGTTTTCTTCAGGGTCTGATTTTGCGGGATTTACAGGGAAAGGCGCGGTATCCTGACCTAAGGAATAGGACTCAAAATCTCTCCTGTACCTTTTTCCACTTCGCAGCAAACCACTTTGCTCGTCGAAGGTATTGTCACTTGCAAACATAGGTTAGTAAAACTAAATCTAACAGTCTGATTCAAATAGCAAGATACCTTTTTCAGCTAACATCATTTTAACTCTCAAATTCAAGGAATTCAAAAACTTACCCCTTGCTCCTTTGAAAAATTGGCGTTCAGCTTCGCTGAAAGACGTACTTGTGTCGATAGAAAACTCCGTCACAAATGCTTCAAGGGTTCGCGTTGTCCAAAAATCAATAGCGCAAGATATCTCGTTGTTTACTTGTTTCATAAGATTAACTCTTGCGGAGGTCCAAGCAGGAAACTGACGAGCTTGGGAGGTCGTCCTTCTCTCAGTTAACCTAGATAACCACTGGTGCAACTCTATGTGTATAGTACAAAAAAAAATCTCATAATTATCAGCAAAAACATACCTTTGTAAAAATTCGTATGCACTACGACGCGGATCTTTGTTTTCTTGCTCAGCAAAGTTCAGATAAGTCTCATCAAGCCAATCACCGATTTCCTTCACAGAGGGTCTCCAAAACATAGCCCTCGAGGTACGATGTAAACCCCTCTTGTGCAGATACTGAGTTCAACCGGCAACAGAACCAATTTGTTGGGCAATAGGGCAGACTCAGGTTTTATACTTTTTACTTCGCACCAACAAAAGACCCACAGTGTTGGCCCTTTCGGCAACAACCTATGCGTAGGTTGCAGTCTCACCCGAAACAGCTATGGGGTGCCGTAGAATCAGGTTTCTGCAAGCAGAAGAGGGGTATTACTGTACCTTAATCCTTTACTACTTATAATCAATTAACACAGAGCTCTGACATCTATATATATAACTTCACAGATAAATAAACAAACAGTGACTTGCTCAACCCTTTACTAGGAATTCACAGCGAAGCTATTTGTTAGCAGTGATCTTACTTATCAGATATATCTATTTATCAATGCATAAAGAACATATCAAAATAACACAAGAACCAAAACACCAGATATAACGTGGTTCACCCCCAGTGTAGGGGCTACGTCCACAGAAATTCGTTTTATTCAACTCTTTACAAAATCATAGTTCTGATCTACGCACTCAGCTACAGATCCCTTCAAGTCCTTAAAGCCGCGCACACAGCTGCAGGCCTCTACGCACACAGCTGCAGATCTTCTAATCACTTACAAAAACCCTCTGCGCACACAGCTGCAGAGGTCATCCATGCACACAACTCGGACTTAACCTTTCTTACAAAATAGCCTTAGCTTCGCAGCAATTCCTTATACACAAAAAGACTAACCTGACTTAGTTACAAGAGTGCCTATTTATACAATACACTATTACAAAACCATGGGCACCCCAAACCCTAAACCCTGGACTTAAACCATGGGTTAATTACAAAAAAGGGGGCTTTGACTCAACCCCGACACCCCTATGACTAATTTGAGCCATAACTCCGCTTTCAAGCTTCCTCAAAACTCACGGAGTTACCAAAACTACAGATCCTTAAAATAAACGTCCCAACAACTTACCGGTAAATTGATATGGTATCATTGCATTGGTACTTAGCTCTGTCAGTCACATTCAATTCCAAGTACTTGTGCAGTGTCGTGGCTCCATGCTCATTCAAACACCTGTATTATATGCGATGTGTGGTATCATGTTAATAATTTCAGATAAATAATGGCAGGATCAGTTCAATCTTGAGTTGTTTGACGTCATTTCTCATTTCCATTGCTTTGTAGTGTTATCATTATCCTTCATGCCGAAGTTTCAGGGTTATTGGATGCGGCTACTCATGTCGCAGTTGGTTTATGAATGCGTAGGGTTCCCTTGCTTTTGATTTCTGCTCGGTCTGCATCCTGAGTGTTCGCTCTCTGGTTCGCTATCGTGTTTCGATCTCTGGTATCTTTTCTGGGTGAGGCTTCGTGCATATGCACAATTAGTCATGGTGTTGGTGGTGAGAGTCGAGCCCTGTGAGATGAAGCTCCTTGACTCAAACCTTGAGCTTTTAACAAAAGTCGAAGCTGTTGGATGGTTGCCATTTATCTATAAGTTCTCGGACTCGAACCCTGAGGTGATGAGGGTGTTTGCTTTCTCTTTGGCCGACTCTCAGGTTAAGGTAGGTGATCTCTAGTTTTGAGTGGACGAGCTTTCAGTTGCGCTTGCTACTGGTTTTCCATTAACATGAGAACGATGGTTTAAGTACAAGCAAATGGACATAACTGAGTGGAGGCAGCTACTGAAGAATCCCTATCAAGATGTATCATTTACAACTAGCGTGTCCTGGAAATACTTTAAGAAGGAATGGCGGCCGGTCTTGGACGTAATCCACAGGTACGTGACCTATGAAGGTCGGCTCTCTTCAGCTTACGTTTACCATCTCTGGTTGATGTCTATGTTTATCGATTTCCCTCTTAATTTACCTCATTATCTAGTTCAGAGTCTATCTAAAATGTCCTCGACTATTAAAAAGGGTCTGAAAAATATCAGTCACAGTTTGTTTCATCATGGCTTGGTCAGAATGTTAATTGAGAGGGAACTGTCTAAGCATAATTAGTCATGGGATGAGTCTATTGAGTCTAATGGTTTCTCGGCCTTCTGTCACTGTCAATTTGATTTCCCTGAGGAATGTGTCAGGCATCAAGAGCCGAATCGAGTTTTGTTTTCACCTTTACGCGAGCCTATTTCAAACCCTACCGGTCCTATGAGCCCCAATGTTTGTAATAACTCTGTTCCCGCTCTTGTGAGTAGTCCCGACACTCCTGTGTTCTCTAAGCACATGTGGAAGTATTCAGATTTATATCTTGTAACCCTGAAATGGAATACTGATACCTGCAAGCAGACTAGCAAAAGGCCGAATGCCAAGGTGTTTGGCAGGTTTACAAGAAGTATGGTTAAGGGTAATGCCATTAAACCTCCTGTGAGTAGTAGCGTTCATATTGAAAGAGTCATAATAGATGATGAAGAAAGGAGCCCTGTTTTACCTGATGATGGCCATAACATCGAGCATGAGTTTATCCCGAACCCTGCAGATGATAGTCCTCCTGCGTTTGACAAGGATCTTCGGGTTAATCCTGTTGTTGATCCTGCAGATAAGGAGAAGTCTGTAGAGACAAACTTACCAGTTGGGGATATGATTCACCCGCTGTTCGTTAATTGCTTGTTGGATAAAATACACAGGATGGAAGGAAGAGTGACCGAGATGGTAGCTCATCGCGATATTATGGAGGCTGAAAATCTTAATTTGAAGGAGAAGGTAGACTCGGATGATAAGCATCTTCTACACTTGAAAAAAACATAAGAATAGGTTGATTAGAAGGGTCCTTAAATTGCAAAATGAAAATCGTAAGAATGAGGAGAAAGTACGTGAGCTTAATGCTCAAGTTACTCTAATGCAATTCAAGGGTCAATCGCAGAATCCATCAAGTGGTGTTAACATTCAGGTGTTTAACGCTCCTATTCAATTATGATGTTTTGGGTACACTTACTATTGATTTCAGGTTTGAAGTGATAATCGAGTTATTGTGTTACAGGTATTGGTGTGTTTTGATTTTTTTTGTATGATTTATTTTATTTTATTTCACTGTTGTGTGTGTTTTAATTATATTTCTTTTTTAGTGTAGTATCGCAGGTAATGTTTTGGATCCTCTTTCTCAGATTTTGGTGATTTCATATTGTCTGGACGATCCCTACATAATCAGGAAGAAATCTATTGGCAAGGACTTTTTTCTAGGTGTCTCTATATCGTTAGTGCCTTTGTTGTTTTCCTGATTTTGTGCTATGAACCGAGTTTCTCCAATTTCAAAAACATTATAATGTATATTAAAAATGACATGTTTCACTTGTCATTTTTAACGAAATTGGTTATGATTTCAATTTTATGGTTTCCAGTTGTATAGAACCATCTCTCTATGAGAATGGGTTATTTAAAAAGAGACATGTTTGTATTGAGGGGGGGTCAATAGTTTGGAAAAGGGGGAGACAAGACCATTGTTTTATTGTTCCTGTGACTTAAGGCAGTTTGTTGTCAGCAACTATAGTATTTTAAACTGGTGATATCTATATATATTCATAGTATTTATACTTCACATAGGTGTTTATGGTATTGCTTGGTCTTGTCACTTTTTCTACATTCTTAATGTTTGTCATGATTTCTTTAATGAATTTATGCAAATATATCATGTATGATTGTCGACTCGTGCTGATTTAGATTTGCTGATATATGTCATGTTGTAAATTTGATGATTGAACATCATAATATATGTGATATATCTACCGTGTGATCTTGTTTAAGTTCTGAATTTATTTTGAATATTTTCAAGATTATTAATGAAATAGTCTTATTGGCAAATTTGATCTCAGGTTAATGTTTTCTACGCTCCTGATCAGGATAGGATTTAGAGTAGATTAACAGTTTTTCCTTTAAGTATTTTATTGAAAATACATTGAATCAGATCTTTATATTCATACCACTGCAAAGTTATTTTCGGATCTGGTGATTAATGTACATGTGTTTATACTATCTTTTTGTAATCTATAAATCCTGTTAATATTCGATTAATTTGTTTTATTCTTGTGTTATAAATTGATTAAAGTAGATTAATTTCCAATAATCAATTTTGTAATATATTGATTAACTAGTAATTATATTAACTAATTTACTTTGTACAATGCATAGGGGTAGCACAGATCTAATTAACCAGAACAGTAGCTTTGGTTTTATCTTTTAGACTTCTTTAATTAGACTTTCGGGCTAACAGAGTCTTTAAACCTGTTAGGAACAACCATCCCAAATAGCTCGTAGCATGCTTAAAGGATCCTGGTATGGGTTGTCTTCCCTCGTTACGTGCATAGTCACATATGCGCATCAACAACTCGCTATATCTCGAGATTGTAGAAGGATCAGGAGATGAAACTTTCACAAGCCAAATATAAAATCCTGATTTACCCTCTGTCCAAATTTCACCCTCATATTCGCTATATTTGACGATATATGATCCCTCCAAGTTAGGGTTCCAGCCTCTTGTAGGATTCACCCCTAAACAAGACACTTGGGGATAATTGCTATGTCTTAGGCTAAAAAGTTCCAAATGTAATTTATCAAGATTTTCAAGAAACGGCCCAGACTATAATTTATGTGGTCCATTTTTGAGACCCAGAAGATGAAACCGTGACTTGTGGGATTTCATACAACTTCGCTATTTTGAATAGTCCTGAAACAGGTCATCTTGGGAAAATGATCATAAGTCCCAATTGGTGAAATCAATTCTGATGAAAACTATTTTTTTACAACAGGGATAGGCAAGGATAGATTAGTGTGAAGTTTCAGACATAGAGGAGCAATAATTTGGGAGATATCGTAGAAACAGTATCAAGAATTTATGCAGAAGAAATTGGAAAACTAGGGCTTCCTGTTCCGGGAGCTTCCCCCCACTATTTTTAGAAAAGGAGTAAATTGGAAAGATCGCCTTGAAGAGGTCTATATTTCTAGACAATCAGATCTAAAAGATTCCAAGTTTTCAAAATTAGGGTTTCTTTGAAAAACCCTAGATCAACTAGCTCTGGAACCAAAATGGACACCTCAAATCGGTAAGATCTAATATTTTGCTATTTTCATTTGAGGTTCTAATTTCAAAGTGATCTATCACATAATCTTGATGATAAGCTCGACAAAGTTGAAAAATTCCAAGAAGGGAAGTATATGATCTCTCTGAAGAAAATTAATTGGACACCTACATGAGTAGAGAGGTTCCAGCTCTAGAGGGAGATGAGGCTCAAAGCCTTACACAAGAAGAACTTGGTCAAGGCCAAGAAGATCATTGCTGATTCAATCACGAATCACCTTATACCAAAAGTGTCTTCCCTAAATACACCGAAAGAGATGTTTGATTCCTTGAACAAGCTATTTGAATAGAAGAACATAAATCAGAATATGAGTTTGAGAAAACAAAAGAAGAAGTGGAAAATGCACAAGTGCTAATAGGCACCTTGACTTGCCTCCCAAGATCATGGGATTCATTCATGTGAGGAATGTGTGCCAGAAGGAAGTGATTACTTTCAGCAAAATTTGGGAAGACCACACAAAAGAAGAAGCTCGATTCATAATAAGAGAAAAGAATATGGGAAGATCAAGCTCTCACCATCCAAAGAAGATCCCTCAAGCGATGAGGAATATAAAGAACTCAATTGTTGAAGAACCTCTTATCCATCTTAGCATTTGTATAACAAACGATGCTATTATGAATGAAGAAGATGATGAAGCTGAAGGCTCAAGAAGGATTCTACCGACGAAACAAATAAAGATAAGTATTCAATTATCATTTCATGATATTATTTTGTTATGCATTTGTTTATATTCAGTTGATCTATTATGCATGATAGAATGTTTGCATTAATGACAGCATACTACTAATACGCATGTGATGGGCAAGTAGCTCATGGTGCTATACGACTCTCCATTTCTACTTATCTAGAATGAAACCTCTTTGCTGACATATTAGATTAGTGCACAATCTCAATGTTTTCCTAGTAGAGATGGAAGGCATCTAGAAACATTTTGTGAGATATGGATGAATGTTGTATTGGCTAAGATAGTTGCATGATCATATATTTACGCATAAGAATTTTCCATTATGAATATTCCTTATGAAATGTTTCTAACTATACAATTAATGCATTTGACTTGTAGGAAATATTGCACAAAATTTCCTACAAGCAAAGAAGGATGAGACTTGTTTCAAAGAACAAGTGATGAGAGTTCAAGAAGAACAATAATATGACGAATGTAGTGACATCATTGATGTAAAACCTTCCAACTATGAAGAAGTAACCAAGAAGAAAGGGAAAACCAGTTCAAGAAGAATGATGTATAGGATGCAGTATTGATATATGAAGGGAAGTTCATAGTTCCATCATGAAGTAGATGGAAATATAGTGGGATATAAGGCAAGACTCGTAGCACGAGGCTTCTCACGAAAAGAGTGCATATACTACGAAATACAGAGGGAGTATGATGCTTCACTTCAGAAGGAGTGAATATAGAAGATCCCGAGGTTCAACATGGTACGACAGGATGGATATCTTACTGGTGACTCTAGGATTTACTGAGAGTAAAGAAGATTCCAACATTTTCCTCAAGGTTGAAGGTGGAAGACCAGTGATGGTCTTGTTATATGTCAGTGACTTGTTCCTGATAGAAGTTGTAAGAAGGAGACTTGATGGCTAGTTCAAGATAAAGGACTTGAATATGATGCACTACTTTCTAGGCATGGAGGTGTCATAGAATCTCCCTGGGACAAGGGAAGTATGCAGTAGAGATCCTGAAGAGGTTCAGGATGATGGACTACAAGGCCATGACCAAACCTATGGCATCGAACCTGAAGCTACTGAGTGTTGATTCATTAGATTTGGTTGATGCCATGAAGTATCGTCAGATGATTGGATCCTTGATGTACCTGAAAAATATGAGACCGGATATTTTCTTTGATGTGAACACATTAGAGGAAATTTCAACTCAAAATGGGCCTTTTAACTTTAATTCAAATTCCATGTCATAATGTGTTATCCAATGAAGTCACTTTAAATTTGAAATATCGTATAGGTCTTAAACACTTTTTTAATATAAATTTAGGGATAGGTATCATAAAACAAACTACTTTTTTTGTTTTTATTTTCGACATATCTCTACGTGTTTTTACTCAAAATTCAATCAGGATAGCTCATTGGATGCGGAACTAAATTCCCCATACAATGAGTACCCAGTTGAGATAATTTTGAGGGACCCCGCTATCCCAAAAACAAGAAATAATTGAAAAAATGTGATGATGATGTTCATCATCACGTTTTTAAAATTATTTCTTGTTTTTGGGATAGCGGGGCCCCTCAAAAGTATCCCGACTTGGTACTCGTTGGATGCGGAATTTAATTCCGCATCCCATGAACTCTCTCGATCAAAATTTGAGTAAAAAGACTGGGAGATATGTTGAAAATACAAACAAAAAGGTAGTTTTTTACTTTTCTTCCTCCAAAATTAATAAATATTATTTTATTATTTTAACGAATATTTTATTAAGCTATTTTAGGAGGCCCATTTTGAGTTGAAATTTACTCTGATGCCTTCAGCCAATTCCTGAGAGATTTGACACATGTTCACTTGATTTCTACAAAGCATATTCTGAGGTACCTGAAGGGTACAGTTGATTATGGGCTCAAGTAGGAGGTGAATCAAAAGATTAACTTGGAAGATTATGTTGATTCATATTGGGCAGGGAGTGCCATCAATAGAAAGAACAGTTTAGGGTGTTGCTTCAGTATGGGATCATGTGTGATCTCTTGGTTTAGCAAGAAATAGTCTTGCATGGCACTCAGTACAGCTACAACATAGTATGTCATAGCTTGTTCAGCTAGTTGTGAGGCAGTATGGCTAAGGAAGCGACTGTCTGATTTATTTGATCTCTAGTTAGATGCTACCTGTATATATTGTGACAACCAGACTTGTGTGAAGTTGTCAGAGAACTCGGTGTTCCATGAAAAGTTGAAGCATATCAAGATCAAAATATCACTATATCAGGGATATGGTGCATACAGGAGCAGTGAAGCTCCAGTATGTTGCGACGGACGAACAAATAGCTGATGTCTTGACTAAGCCATTTCCGAGAGTGAGGTTTGAGCACTTCAGGGAGAAGATTGGTGTTCTCCAGATAAAGGTTCCCTCCAAGGGGAAGTGATGTGTTCGTGAGACATTCTGACATGGTGAGAGGATTGGTTCCTTCCATGTTAGATGTGAGTGCCGAGCCATTCTGAGGTGATCATGAGATGTGTTCTCACATGATCAGATATAAGCACTGAATGTCATTGTCTAAATGGAGGAACCTGATTAGCTACCAAGAATACTCAATCTGGGACTGAGAGCCATTCTGACATGGTGAGAGGATTGATTCCTTCCATGGTTAGAAATAAGGGCTGAGCCATTATGTCATGGTGAGAGGATTGATTCCTTCCATGCCAGATATGAGTGTTGAGCCATTGTGATGTGATTGTAGGATTGGTTCCTACATGATCAGATATAAGTGATGAATTACATTCTTTGAATGGAGGCACTTGGTTAGTTACCAGGAATACTCAGCCTAGGACTGAGGGCCATTCTGATGTGTCTGTGGATGTGTTCCCACATGATCAAATGTAAATGTAGGGCCATTCTTAGGTGACTATGGGATGTGTTCCCACATGATCAAATGTAAGTGTAAATCCTTTCTGAGGAGACAGTGGGATGTGTTCCCACATGATTAGATATAAGTGCTTAGCCCTTCTAGCATGGTTGCAGAAAGTGTTCCTGCATGGCTAGATATAAGTGTTGAGACCTTCAAGCATGGTTGAAGGATGTGTTCCCACATGGCTAGATATAAGCATTGAGCCTTTCCGATAGAGTTGTGGGATTTGTTATCACATGATTGGATGTGAGTGTTGAGCCTTTCCAATAGGGTTGTGGGATGTGTTCTCAATGATTTGTTAGGGTTAACCTTGACTTGAGATCAATTCAAAGGTGGTTAGGTCTAGCACATGGTTTGGTCACATGGTTTGTTGTAGCCCATGGTATTGCCCCATGGTATTGCATGTGCTAACCTTGACTTGAGATCAAGTCAAAGGTGGTTAGGTCTGGCACATGGTTTGGGCACATGGTTTGTTGTATCCCATAGTATTGTCCCATGGTATTGCATGTGATTAAGCCTTTATAAGGCTTGAGGAGGCTCCATTGTAATTTTGCTGGATATGTGTACTGTAATGTACTGGACTTGGGCATTGTATTGTATTGGAAGAGAGACTGTGAGAGTGTGAAGAGGAAGTGCAGTGGTTTTGCTGCAGGGTGTATCCCTTCATCTTTCTGGACTGCAATAAAAGGACTGGAATTTTTTTTTGTGGACGTAGCCCATCGTTTGGGTGAACCACGTTATATCTGTCTCTCTATACTGTTTTAATTTGTTTTGCATCTTGTTTATTGATTTAACTATATATCTGTTATTGCTCTACGGTCCTATTTTCTAACAATTGTTATCGGAGCCAAAAGGTCTATTTGGTTTGTAAACTCGCAAGAAAGAAGGGTTCCTGGTTCGAGTGGGAGCAATGGCGGAAGAACAAAAGTTTAGGGTCGAAAAATTTAACGGCCAAAACTATCAGTTATGGAAGATGAAAATGGAGGACTATCTGTACCAGAAATATCTGTACCTACCATTGGGCAGAAAAGCAAAACAACCAGCGACTATGAAGGATGAAGAATGGAAGGTTCTTGATAGAAAGGCACTAGGAACAATATGATTGTGCCTGGCTTCGTCGATGGCCTTCAATATTTCAAAAGAAATAACAACAAATGGTGTGATGAGCGCATTGAGTAAGCTCTATGAAAAACCCTCGGCTTCTAACAAGGTATTTTTAATGAAGCATTTATTTAATATGAAGATGTCGGAAACTGGATCTGTTGCTGACCATTTAAATGAGTTTAATACACTTACTTGTCAGTTAAGTTCTGTAAAAGTGAACTTTGATGATGAGGTTAGGGCTCTTCTAATCTTGTTCTCATTGCCAGAAAGATGAAATAGCTTGTTCATGGCTGTAAGTAACTCTATCCCTAGTTCAAGCACTCTTAAGTTTGATGATGTTGTTAGTGTTATTCTTAGTGAGGAAATGTGAAGGAAAAGCACATGTGAGACATCAGGTATTGTGTTGACCACGGAGTGCAGAGGGAGGCAAAAAGAGAGAGGAAGTAGCCCAGGAAATCATGGCAAGTCTAAAAAGGGAAGATCCAAGTCCAGATTCAGAAAAATAGAATGCTGGAACTGCGGTAAGAAAGGACATCTAAAGAAAGACTCCAAAGCACGAAAGAAGAAAGGTGAGAGGTAGCAAGAGACTACCCAGGAAGCTAATGTAGCAGGTGATGTGTTACAAGATGCTTTGATTCTTGCATTAGATAATACTGGTGATTACTGGGTAGTAGATTCAGGGGCTTCATTTCATGCTACACCCCATAGGAAATTCTTTTATGATTATGTTCAAGGTGATTTTGGGCATGTGTTATTGGGGGATGATGAACCATGTAAAATTGTTGGAAAGGGTAAGGTACGGATCAAACTAAATAATGGAAATGACTAGTTGCTAAAGGATGTAAGGCACATTCCTTCTATGAAAAGAAATCTGATCTCAACAGGGAAGTTGGGAGATGGCGGCTGTTTGTCTACGTTTGGAGAAACACGGTGGAAGGTTACTAAAGGATCAATGGTAATTGCAAAAGGAGATAGGATAGGTACGTTATATTTATGTCCTCATAACACTGATTATTCTATTTCTATAGGTTCCACAGAAACAGGTGCAGCATTGTGGCATCATAAGCTTGGCCACATGAGTGAGAAGGGGATGCAGATTCTCCACTCAAGGAAACTGCTTCCAGATCTGAAGCAGGTAAGTTTGGAATTTTGTGAGAACTGTGTTTATGGAAAACATAAGAGAGTTAGATTTCTCAGGGTTGGGAAACAAAAGAAGAGTGAAAAGTTAGAGCTTTTCCATATAGATGTATGGGGACAAGCTCAGGTACATTCTCTTGGTGGCTCTCGTTATTATGTTACTTTTATTGATGATGCAACTAGAAAAACTTGGGTTTATTGTATTAGACGTAAATATGATGTGTTTGATAATTTTAAGAAGTGGAAATATTTGGATGAGAATGAGATAGGAAAAATGTTGAAATGTCTCAGATCTGATAATGGAGGCGAGTATTGTAGCAAGGAGTTTGACAGTTACTATTCACACAATGGGATTCGGAGAGAGAAGACAGTCCCTAGAACACCCCAAGAAAATGGCGTGTTAGAAAGGATGAACAGAACGATCATGGAGCGTGCAAGGTGTATGAGATTGATTGTAGTGGTGCCCTTATAGTTTTGGGTTGATGCTATAAACACTGCTATCTATTTAATAAACAGAGGGCCTTCAAGCACTTTCGATGGTGGAATTATAGAGGAGGCATGGACAGGTAAATAGGTAAAATACTCTTTTCTAAGAACTTTTGGTTGTGAAGCATTTGTCCATATTGATAAAGATGATAGAACAAAGCTTGAGGCTAAATCCAAGAAATGTACCTTTATTGGATACAGGGTTGATGATTTTGGTTATCGCTTATGGGATCTTAAAAATCACAAAATCATTAGGAGTAGAGATGTAGTATTCAATGAAAAGGTCATGTACAAAGATCAGTTACAGGGAAAGAAAGAAGAAAAGGAAAAAACAAAGTACACAGTGCTTGATGAAATCAAAGAAAATGAAGTTCCAAAAGCACCAGAAAATCAAGAGCAGCAGCAGGTACCTGAAACTCCTACAACTGTAAGAAGGTCTACCAGGTTAAGTATACCCCTTGAACGATTCTCTCCTTGACTGTATTATTTATTAATGACTGATTCTGGTGAGCCAGAATGTTTCGAAGAAGCAATGCAGGTAGAAACTAGAAAGAAGTGGGAGAAAGGCATGGATGAGGAGATGGAATCATTGGTAAGAAACCAGACTTGGGATCTGGTTAAGTTGCCTACAGGAAAAAGGGTATTGCATAATAAATGGGATTATAGGTTAAAGGAACAAGATGGAGAAAAGAAGAGGTACAAGGCTAGACTTGTTGTAAAGGGGTTTTCACAAAAGAAAGGTATACACTTTGATGAAATATTTTCTTCTGTTGTTAAAATGACTTCAATTAGAACTATTTTAAGTCTAGTGGCGGTAGAAGATTTGCATCTTGAACAATTAGATGTAAAAATGGCCTTTCTCCATGGGGATTTGGAGGAAGAGATTTATATGCAGCAGCCACAAGGGTATGAGGTCAAAGGGAAGGATAATTTGGTTTGCAAGTTGAAGAAGAGCTTGTATGGCCTGAAGCAAGCTCCAAGGAAGTGGTATTTAAAATTTGATAAGTTTATGACAGAACAAGGTTATGATAGATGTCATTCTGACCACTGTGTTTATTTCAAGAGGCTAGATAATGGAAGATATATTATCTTGTTATTGTATGTGGATGACATGCTTGTTGCAGGGTCTAACATGCAAGATGTAAATGTGCTCAAAAGAAAACTAGCTAAATCATTTGTGATGAAGGATTTGGGTGTTGCAAAGCAAATCCTTGGTATGAGAATAACAAGAGACAGGAAAAATTGCAAATTGACATTGTCTCAAGGTGAGTACATAGAAAAGGTGTTGCAGAGGGTTAGAATGTAGAATGCAAAACTAGTCAGCACACCTTTGGCAAGCATATGTGTCCAGAGACACAGGAAGAGATAGATTACATGTCCAAGATTCCCTATTCATTAGCAGTTGGGAGCTTGATGTATGCCATGGTGTGCACAAGACAGATATTGCACATGTAGTGGGAGTTGTGAGAAGGTATATGAACAATCCAGGTAAAGAGCATTTGAAAGCAGTACAGTGGATTCTCAGGTGTTTGATAGGTACCACTTCTCATGCATTATGTTTTGGAGGTTCAGACACTGTTCTATAGGGATATGTTGATGCAGATATGGCTGGTGATAAAGACAGTAGGAGGAGCACCACAGGGTATGTGTTCACTGTAGGTGGAACAACAGTAAGTTGGATTTCAAAACTATAACAGGTTGTTTCACTTTCAACAACAGAAGTAGAGTATGTTGCTGCTACAGAGGCTAGTAAGGATATGATTTGGTTGTAGAGGTTCATGGAAGAATTGGGTAAGAGACAAGAGAATAGTAGGATGTACAGTGACAGCCAGAGTGCCATTCATCTTGCAAACAACTCAGTCTTTCATTCGAGGACTAAGCATATAGAACTCAAGTACCACTTCATAATATTTGTTCTAGATGAAGAACTATTGAAACTGGAAAAGATTCACACTAGCCAGAATTCTGTAGACATGTTGACAAAGGGAGTAACCAGAGAGAAACTGAGTTTCTGCTCGGTTTCTATTGGCCTTAAAGGATGAAGGTGAAAAGAAGAAATTTGCAAAGTCCAAGGTCCATCAAGTACTGTAGCGGTAGAGTTGTTGTGATTAGTCACCATGAAGGCACATGATTTTTTTTTTTTGTAATGGAGCGGTTTGCATGTAAATGGGCATATGGCTGTAAGACCTGGTAAGGCATGCATACCCCTAGTAACTCACCGGTAAAGTCAGGAGATAGACCTAGGTGATAGGGGGGTGTATTTAAGATTCCTCGGTAAATACTTGAGGGGATTTGGTGACTACTCCAAGTCAAGTTTAAAGGGGGGATTGTTAGGATTAACTTTGGCTTGAGATCGAGTCAAAGGTGGTTAGGTCTAGCACATGGTTTGTTGTAGCCCATGGTATTGCATGTGCTAACCTTGACTAGAGATCAAGTCAAAGGTGGTTAGGTCTGGCACATGGTTTGGGCACATGGTTTGTTGTAGCCCATAGTATTGTCCCATGTTATTGCATGTTATTAAGCCTTTATAAGGCTTGAGGAGGCTCCATTGTAATTGTAATGGATATGTGTACTATAATGTACTGGATATGTGTATTGTAATGTATTGGATGTGGGAATTGTATTGTACTGGAAGAGAGATTGTGAGAGCATGAAGAGGAAGTGTAGCGGTTTTGCTGCAGGGTGTATCCCTTCATCTTTCTGGACTACAATAAAAGGACTGGCAAATTTATTTGTGGAGGTAGCCCATCGTTTGGGTGAACCATGTTATATCTGTGTCTCTCTGTATGGTTTTAATTTGTTTTTCATCTTGTTTATTGATTTAACTGTATATCTGTTATTGCTCTGCGGTCCTGTTTTCTAACAGTTCCCACATGATCAAATGTAAGTGTAAAGCCTTTCTGAGGAGACTGTGGGATGTGTTCCCACATGATTAGATATAATTGCTTATCCCTTCTAGCATGGTTGCAGAATGTGTTCCCGCATGGCTGGATATAAGTGTTGAGACCTTCTATCATGGTTGCAAGATGTGTTCCCGCATGGCTAGATATAAGCGTTGAGCCTTTCCAATAGGGTTGTGGGATGTGTTCTCGCATGATCAGATGTGAGTGTTGGGCCTTTCTGACAGGTTTGTGGGATTTGTTCCTACATGGTCAGATGTGAGTGCTGGGCCTTTATGATAGGGTTGTGGGATGTGTTCCATCATGGTCAAATGTGAGTGTTGGGCATGCCTTTTTGACATGGTGTTGGATCTTCTCCTGTCATGGTCAGATGTAAGTGTTGGGTGTGCCATTTTGACTTAGGGTCAGATGTAAGTGCTGAATAAGACCTATATTTAGGCTAGGTCTACAACCAACATGAAAAAGGGCTGGCACGGTATAAATTCGTGTGACGAGAAGAATCAAGAGACAACACCCATGAAGGTGATCCAGTGATGATGATCTAGCAGTAATGATCTAGATCGAGTGATGATATAGATCCAGTGATGATGATCCAGCAGTGATGATCCAGATCAAGTGATGATCCAGATATACCGATGATGATCCAGATCAAGAGATGAGCTAGATCCAGTGAAGAATATGACTTGAAGATGAAGATGACGAGATGATCCAGTTAATACAGAGAAGAAGACTAGTGCTGAAAAATTCTGTCGAGAGAATACCTTCCTAGTTAAGAGGGAGTGTTGATGTATTTGTAACTTTGAAACGTATTCAATTGTATATCTTATGCATTGTACCCTGATTTTTATTTCAGTAAGTGTTTTTAATTTAATTGAGTCATTTCATGCCCCAATGTTTCGATTGAGAGTTTCTATAATGTGAACAAGCCATGTCAAGTCACTGTGGTTAACCCTCCTATTTATCAAGGGCTGAATTCCCCACAGTTCTGGGGCCCTACGGTTATTAGACTATCCTAGAAAAGTCATACCTAGGTGATTTATTGTAATTCGAGGCAATAATTCCTACCATTGTGTTAAGGTTAACCCTCCTTGTTGATCAGAGGGGAAAAGTACCCACAAGTTGTGGGGCACTAGGGTTATTAGACTCTCCTAGAGATGTCGGCCCTAGTAAGTAATTTTTAAGTGAGGAAGACATGTTGGAGTGGAAATTAAGTGAATGAAAGAATATAAATAGAGATTGAACCTCTCTATTTATGACACACTCACTCACTCACTGGGGGGCATGAGTGAGAGAGAAGAAGTTGGGATCAGAGAGAGAGAGACTACTGCTATCACGAGATCATCTTTATGTTTTCAGGTTTTAATTTGGGTGCTGATTCTGTCTCTGAGGAAGTTGTGGGTTTCTCTCCTTTATGGTTTCCTTGAGGAAAATTATTTGTGTCTCTTGTCTCTTATGTTTATTGATGTGCATGTTATTCTCTCAGTTAAAGATCTTAAGATAATGATGGCTTGAATGATACAAATCTAACATGGTATCAAAGCTAACCTGGGAAGAAGACATTGTGCAGCTACAGAAGCTAGGGATTCTTACTTTTTGGGTATCTTTCCACAATCCACGAGCAAAAGTATGCTACGATGACTCTCCATTGAAGAGCGCATCTTTTTGTCGAAGCGGAATTCGATTTTGAGAATTTTCAGTTTTTGGTGCGAGAAATTAGGGATTCTTATAAAAGAGGAATTTTTGAGTGAGCCCAGCATAGGATTTATCTCCTCATCAAAATATAAGTTTAGAGACCTAGGTTGAGATTTTTGGTTGGGTATAGCTTTGGGAAAGTCAAACCCTAGTTTGACCCCAAGCTAGAAAAACCCTAAATATTAAAATGGATAAGTGTTGCTACATTTGCTATATCTCAGGATTGGAGAAGGATTAGGAGCTAAAAATTTCGTAGGATGAAGATAAAATACTTTTTTACCCTGTTTCCAATGTTTAGCCTTAGATTCGCTATATTTTAGGAGATATGATCCCTCCAAGTTAGGGTTCTAGCCTCTTCCAGGATTCATCCCTAAATAGGACACTTGGGGATAATTTCTATATCTCAGGCTATGAAGGTCCAAATTAAATTTATGAATATGTTCCAGAAAGGGAATAGACTACACTTTATGTGGTCCATTTATCAAACCCAGAAGATGAAACAGTGACACATGGAAGTCCATACAACTTCACTATCTTGAACACTCTTGAAACAGGTCACCTTGGAAAAACGATAATAAGTCCCAATTGGTGAAACCAATTCTGATGAAAAATGTGGTTTTGCAATAGGGAGAGGCAAGGATACCTCTGTGCAAATTTTTAGACACAGAGGAGGAGTAATTTCAGATTTATTGAGAAACAGTATCAAGCATTTCTGCAGAAGAAATTGGAAAACTAGGGCTTCCTGTTGCAAGAGCTTCTCCCCACTATTTTCACAAAAGGAGTACATTGGGATGCTAACCCTGAAGATGTCTATTTTTCTAGACAATCAGATCTGAATGATTCCCAGTTTTCAAAATTAGGTTTTCTCTAAAAAACCCTAGATCAGTCCACTCCGGAACCAGGACAGACACCTCAAATGACTAAGATCTAATCTTTTGCTATTTTCATTTGAGGTTCTCATTTCAAAGTGATCTATCACATCAGATTGATGATAAGCTTGGTGAATTTTGTAAATTCCAAGCATGGAATTATATGGTATTTCTGAATAAAATGAATTGGACACCTACATGAGTAGAGAGGTTCCAGTTCCAGAGGGAGATGAGGCTCAAAGCCTTACACAAGAAGAACTTGGTCAAGGCCAAGAAGATCATTGCTGATTCAATCATGAATCACCTTATACCAAAAATGTCTTCCCTAAAGACACTGAAAAAGATGTTTGATTCCTTGACCAATCTATTTAAAGGGAAGAACATAAATCAGAATATGACTTTGAGAAAACAGAAGAAGAAGTGGAGAATGCACAAGTGGTGATAGCCACCTTGAATGGCCTCCCAGGATCATGGGATTCATTCATGTGAGGAATGTGTGCCAGAAGGAAGTGATTAATTTCAGCAGACTCTGGGAAGAGCACACACAAGAAGAAGCTTGACTCATAATAAGAGAAAATAATATGGGAAGATCAAGCTCTCACCATCCAAAGAAGATCCCTTAAGCGATGAGGAACAAGAACTCAACTATTAAAGAACCTCTTATCCATCTTAGCATTTGGATAAGAAATTATTCTATTATGAATGAAGATGATGATGAAGCTTAAGGATCAAGAAGTAGTTTACCCATGAAACAAATAAATATAAGTATTCAATTGTCATTTCATGATATTATTTTGTTATGCATTTGTTTATATTCAGTTGATGGATTATGTATGATAGAATGTTTGCATTAATGACAGCATACTACTAATACACATGTGATGGGCAAGTAGCTCATGGTGCTATATGACTCTCCATTTCTACTTATCTAGAATGAAACCTCTTTGCTGACATATTGGATTAGTGCACAATATCAATGCTGTCCTAGTAGAGATGGAAGGCATCTAGAAAAGTTTTGTGAGATATGGATGAATGTTGTATTCGCTCTAAATAGTTGCATGATAATGTATTTATGCATAATAATTTTCCATTATGAATATTCCTTATGAAATGTTTCTAACTATACAATTAATGCATTTGACTTGTAGGAAAGACTGCATAAAATTGCCTACAAGCAAAGAAGGATGAGACTTGTTTCGAAGAACAAGTGACGACAATTCAAGAGGAAGAATAATATGACGAATGCAGCCACATCATTGTTGTAAAACCTTCCAGCTATGAAGAAGTAACCAAGAAGAAAGGGAAGACCAGTTCAAGAAGAATGATGTCTAGGATGCAGTATCGATACATGAAGGGAAGTTCGTAGTTCCATCATGAAGTAGATGGAAACATCGTGGGATACAAGGAAAAATTCATAGCATGAGACTTCTCACGAAAAGAGTGCATAAAGTATGAAAGACAGAGGGAGTATGATTCTTCACTTTAGAAGGAGTGACTATAGAATATCTCGAGGTTCGACATGGTACAAAAGAATGGATAGCTTACTGGTGACTCTAGGATTTACTGAGAGTAAAGAGGATTCCAACCTTTTCATCAAGGTTGAAGGTGGAAGACCAATGATGCTCTTGTTATATGTCGATGGCTTGTTCCTAATAGAAGTTGCAAGAAGGAGACTTGTTCCTGAGTTCAAAATGAAGGACTTGGATATGATGCACTACTTTCTAGGCATGGAGGTGTGGCAGAATCTCCCTGGGACAAGGGAAGTATGCAGTAGAGATCCTAAAAAGGTTCTGTTGCGCCTGCAACATTCTCCCAAAATTCTAAAAAATTTTGGGACCCTCCTTTACTTCGATTTATCCATTTTCCTTGCTTAGTTTCATACTCTTGGGTTTTGCTTAAGGATTTTTGGCTCCTTCCCGAATTTTGAATGCTAGAAATTGACTGGTTTTTCATAGTTAGGATGTTTAAAGACTTCCATTGAAATTGAGTCCCTGTCATTTTGCAAAAGTTTTTGAATTTTCGTTGCCAAGTCTTCATGTCGGACGCTTTTCTCCTTGTTTTCCCGACCGTTGCGGGCGTCTTTCGGTTTCTATTTCCCTTGCCCGTGTTGAAATATTGTAACTTCGAAGAATATTCTTTATGTATCTTTTGTGGTCCCCGATGGTCCAACCGGGAGAACCAATTGTATTACATTGTACCCTGATGCTCCTAATAGGAAGAACTAATAAGAGTCATGAGGTAGTCCCCTCTAATTGTAAAGGTGGGTCATCAGCACCCCAGTATGGTTACTTGAGCCTACATGTGTAACTCGAGCCTACATGAGTTAACTTAAGCCGACATGTTGATTGAGTAAACTTTAAGTAAATGGATGAATATAAATAGAGGTGTAGTGCTCCTCATTTGAGACACACACACTCACTTGGAATAGCGCACTTGTGGAGGAGAGGAGTTGCTGGAGAAGGAGGAGAATCAGGTTTTTTGATCTCCTTGTTGGTTTTACCTTTTTCCCTTTTGGGGCATCTATATTGAGGAAGCTTTTGCTGGGTTTTTCCCTTTAGGAT
>LPNX010384746.1:268936-292223 GCA_001517045.1 Pseudotsuga menziesii | reverse complement strand
AGAATATTTACAAATGCATACTAAAGAAACACACTTTTACCTAATAGATATATTACACAAGTTGATCTTAACTAACTCCTAAGTGTCTAAATATCCTAACATTTTACATGTTATGCATCTCAGTATTTTAATTGTGCATGATTTAGTGTTTGCTTTAGCCTTGTGAATTTTTTACCCCCTTGTTTACAAACTATACAACCAAAACCCTGAAAAACCTATCTTGTTTTATTATGTTTTATGAGATTGTGTTGGATTATTCTTCTGTAGTCTGAGAACAATTTCTGGCACTAAAATATTTGGCTCCGTTGTTGGGGATGAAGATGAAAGCCTACTTTCCTTGGGTTACTCATCATTTAACTGGTTTTGAGAGGTGGACTTAAACGAACAAATTTTAGAAGACTACATTTCACCAAATATTTCACAGTGGCTACTAAAAGAATTGGGACAAGAAGTAGACCTAGTTCACCTTTACAACTGGGTGTCTCAGACCCATAATAGATTTTGAAAACAGCTAGGAAAATCAAAAGATCTCAGTCATCTCCAGCCCTATGTAACCCTGATCAACTAGACATATCATCACCTTTTTCTGTTCTAAAGGGAGAGGAACAAGATTCATCATGGTTGAAGCCTACAATCCCTATCAGTAATTTTCAGGTTTTTACCGATCCTCAATCTTTCAAGAAAGCAAAGACTTTATTTCTAGGAAAAATCCCTTTATTTCACCTCAAAGTTGGTAAAACTCCTTTTCAGCCAAGTTCTAATCAATTCTTTCCATCATCTAAACCAGTCAACTTAAAGATGGCAGCCCAAAATCAGCCATTATATATGATGGACCGAATGGTGGCAGCTAGGTATGCACATCTAGTTTTTTCTCAGCCCTTAAATGCTCGCCCTGGGGGATATTACCAAAAATACTTACCTAGGTTTAATGGACAAGGTGAGACCACAACTCAGGAGCATTGGGATGCATTTCTCAGCTATGTAGATAGTCACAATATCGAGGCAAAGGATGTGTGGATGAGGATGTTCGTACAGAGTCTTGATGGAGATGTCAGAAAATGGTTCAGAGAGTTACCTGCAAACTCTATTACTATAATAGAAGAGCTTCGGGATCTTTTCATGAGACATTGGGGTGATACTAAGGACCACACATATTACATTACTGAGTTTGGATCTCTTAGAAGAAAGAAAGATGAAACCATAGCTGATTTTTCAAAGAGGTTCAATAAGATGTATAACAGAATTCTTGCAGAGATAAAACCTTCTGAAACTTCTGCAAAACTCACTTATGCTAATGCTTTTGTTCATTAGTTTTCCCCACTCTTGAGAGAAAGAAGACCTGTTACTTTACTTAACATGCAGGAGTCAGCATTAGAAGTGGATTCTATTATATTGGCTTCTAATAGTCTGAAGGGAAACTCAGCTCAATAGGTATATGATAGGAAGGGTAAGAAAGAGGCAGCTCCAGGGGTTTCAACATCCCACTCTGTAGAAGGTAAAATCGATGAGATGGCCAAGCTAGTGAAAATCCTAACAACAAAACTAAACAAATTGGAAATAGAGAAAAATTCAAATAAACCTGTTCAAGATGGAGACAGAAACCCTAATAATCCAAATCAATTCAAAAGACAGTTTGGACCTCGTTTCATTCCAAGAGAAAGAAGAAACAATGATATACAATGAGAAAGGAGAGAAACTGAGGATGATGTAATTCTGAATATTTTAATTATAAATAAATAAAAGTGGAGACAACAGCTTGGGAGAGCCGTTAAAAGAGTGTTTACTGGTAAAGTTGGTGGAGGAGACTGGGTGGAGAGAAAATAGACAAGTGGAAACATCCTTAAACACTTCCAATGTTGCAAGTGGCAACTTCCCTACATTTGGGGTCAAGATCCCCCAAGAAAGTGGGATCAAAGCAGGTGGCTCAATTAATGACAACTGACCCAAAAAGACCTAGGCAATATTAATAAAAATGCACATTAAAGAGAGCTAAGGCTGCTCATTCGAGGGAAGCGTTCATTAGGTGAATGTACTTCAGAGGATTTCATTGGGAAGGGAATTTTGTGGAAGGTGTTTGAGGGGTAACTGCATAAAGTGATCTAGTGCAGCTTTTCAGCTGAAGGATCTTACTACTGAGTGCAGAGTGATTACTGAGTCATTGGACTAGTATTTTGTTGCTTGTTCCACCAGTTCTCAGCCAAGGAGACTAGGAACAAGCTTGGGGGTCCTAAGAAGATGATGTTTGAGTGCTCTCCAGGAGTTGGTAGGGAGAAACGGCCTCCCAACGCTGTTGTTGTCCAGCTTAAACAAGTTCTACAGTCTTTTATTTTACAGTGTTAAAAGTTTATATCTTAGACTAAATGATTAATGAATAATTAAATGTTTAGTAGTGAACTGATAGAGATCGTAATCCTTTAGTTATTTGAAATATTGAATCTGTAATTGATGAAAAATAATCCTAACCTGTGTTTTTCCGCTTCTGGAATGGACCAGACCGTACTCTAGCACATGTAGTATATTTTTAAAATAGATGAAGGATATGATAGAAATCTGGAATGAATAGAGTTATTATGTATTTTAGAATATTGAAATAATTTATTTCTGTATGTAGTTGTTATCAGAGAAGAACAATATCCTGTTAGTAAGTTTATTGTTAGCTAGGTTGTTGTTGTAAAAATGCTAGAAAAATAAATAGCCAAATGATTTACAGATATCTGGTTATTATATTATCAAGTTATTCAAATAAATAAGTCATTACTTGTACGTAGTACTTTATTCTGTACAATTATACTATTAACCTGTAATAGAGGAAAAATAATTAACTTAGATAAAGCATTCATTTATTTCTGCGAAGAAAGAATAAAGTTGTTTTACATAGTTCATTTTATTGTTCATATTATCTAACTATATCTACAAATGTTCATATTTCAAGTAGGGTAATACTAGTATAGTTATTTTCTATAAATAAATTTAGTACAACAATGTAGAACATGGTAATACAGAATAATAATAAACCTAACTATATTTTTTATTCAGTAAAACAATTAGAATACGATGGTAAATAACATTGGATAATGTTATTTATAAAAGAATTAAAACCTTTAAATAATATAAACAAAAGTTAATTATAAAAGAAAGTACAGGGTCGAAAACCTCATAGCATTAACATTGTAAATAATAATCAATTAAACAATAATCCAAAGTTCTAAATTATTTATTATTTTGAACAATAAAACTATTGCATATTATTATAGTCCTTTAAGGACAGTGAAAGATAACATTGGAAATATAACACTATATACCTGTAACAATAATTAAAGTAAAAATTATTATTGAATTAAAACTTAAAGAATAAAATAAAGAAATTATTTTATACACAGGTCACCTACAGGAAAAACCCTTGCTCGAATATCCGAGCTTGTAAATAAATAATTATAATAGGATGGAATAATAGATTAATTATAATAATACCATTAATGCAAGAAAAATTTAAACAGTAAAAGATTTCTATTACACAGTCGAATAAGGGTAAAAACCCTAGTTTACAAAATTACATTAAGAGCATAAAAATTAACTGAGTTCGAGCTCAAAAGAGATAATCTCTATGCTTTATAACTAAAGAAAGTATGGCTTGATAGGCCACAAGATCTGTTAACATAACAGTATACAAAAACAAGTGAAACAACATTTACAAGTCACAGCTTGAGCCGGAGTACCCTGCTAGAAGCAAGGGTTTAACAAAAAAACTAAACAAGTTGACCGAAGAACAGTAACCCATGAAGGGTAACTAGCAGGCCGTAACTTTCCAACCGAAAACCATTCCTTAAGGACTGAACAAGCATGGAAGGCCATTGGTTAACTAGGGCTTACCCGTAGCCAGAGTGTCGACCTTTACTCGAATGTTCTAGCTGACAAGAGAGGTGAGAACTGTTACCTGCAACATTGGAGAAACCACGATAATTAAAATGTGCTTCATATTGTATACTGAATTAAGGTTTAAGTCTTAAAAAATTTTAAAAGAAATTTCTTACTTGGAAGTGAAATTTATGTAGCCATTGAGAAACAGTAGCACCGCCATCAGCGAGACAAAGAGCCAAACCTTCATACTCCCAGTGATAAAGATGATATAGATGCATGCACATGCCACTGCTAGCAGCAAGAAGAAGAAGTTTGAGCAACGGCCAAGCAAGGACTAGACAGCGAAGCTGGAACTGTCACCACAATGCAAAGCATGAGAAAAACACTCTCAAAACCCTATGATGAGGACAAAGCTGTAATAGCAGCAAGCAAATTTTTAAACTATCCCTGTAGGCAGGCCACAGAGGAACAAGCCAGAAGCCACTCACAGGCCAGGCCGTAATCCTTAAGTCACGGCTCTCTACAAACTCGTGCAAAGGTAAAACTCATAGTGCACAACAAGAGTCTGAGATCGAAGAAGGGAAATTGAAACAATTTAAACCAGGACTCGGAGCTCATCTTTTAAACAGTAGGGTAACATGGCGGCCATGGAAACAGTTGTAGAGTGGCTTGAAGGCCTGAGAACCGTGGAGGTGAATAACAAAGAATAGGGTTACAACGACTTTTATACTTCCAACACTTGGCCGAGAAGAAACCACGTGGTCACTTAAATTTTAACCATGCAATGGGTCATCGCAATAGTCACCTGCATGTAATGATTTACAATGATTTATATTATAATCTGTGAACATTCATGCAAGTTTTATATTCATTCAAATGTTTATAAATTTCCACGATCTTATATATGTATCATCATGCTGTAGCTTTTGCATAGAACCATGAACTCTCGAATCGTTGACAAGTTTAAGATATGGTCATCATGTAGTTCGGAACTATGATGATTGTATACCTATGTTTTATAATACAAAACCTTACCCTTAAACCAATCAATGGAGTGGTTCTAATGCCTCATTCTTTTACAATATCAAAGTTATAACGTGAACTTTATAATTACCATGTTTATCCATATTAAGCTATATGTTGACCTAGCAATCGATGCAACATTATTAACTTTAGTTTGCTCAAAGTAATTCATGCATGAAAGCTTTAGATTATCATAACCATATATCCATTTCATCATAGCATCGATATTACATTTATGAATATTGGTAAGCCTTGTGCTTATCGTAACTTTGTTTATGTAGAAATCATATGATACTTTGGGAGATACCAAGTAAAAGGCTTTTTAACCACCTAGCAAACTATAATTTTCATTATATAGTAATCCTTATAGTCTATGCTTGGCTAATCTTGTTTCTATCAACAGTTATGTTGTGACATTATAAATTTGCACAACATAGTGGTAGTAGAATCATGAACTCTATTAATGTTACTGGTTTATAACTTTGATTTGATTCTAAACTTGTATGTCTAATAAAAAAGATAGGTTATGCATGTTTGAGAGTTTCATAGAAACCAATAAAATAGTTGGTGGCAAAATTATGAGTTGGCTAAGCATAATAAGAAAACACTTCTATAAATCCTTTTACATAGCTCAGGTCAATGAGATTTAATAGCTTTTGATTATATTTCTCAAACATAGTGTGTACTAATATTTTTCACTATGCCTTTGATTAGTAAAATGGATTTAGGATTTTTAGATGCTTAGCATGGTGTGGGAAGTCGATCTTTCTCGAAAACATCCACTTCAGTAAACTGTTTGAGGTAGTAACTTAATGCAAGAGAAGTATTATAGAAAAATAAGAAACTGAATGGGAATAATCCCACTAGAATCTAAGTCCTTAGAACTACATGTTTCACTGTAATGTTTAGAACTTTACAAACAGTAATCTTCATTTCAGAAGATAAATACCAAGCAGTTGGTTATACTAATACTATAAGTTGATAATGTATAATACTGTTAGACAATTATTATAGCATTACAGGTTATGCACTCTAAAGTAGAAGTAACTTACAACAAAGATCACAAGTTGTGAACCAAGGAAAGTATTTACTGTTGCTACTTACATTTAAGAAAGAAACTCATTTACATGTACTTCGTTTACAAGAATAATTGAAAGAAACAAAACTACTTGTTTTACCTCACAGAAGTAGCTTGATATATAACAGCTTATTTACTAAGCTTATTATTTTGCAAATAGAAATATTGCTGGATGCTTTATGAAATTAAAGACGTCACTCGATCATTCATACCTGTAAAACCTGTAAGAACAAGTAAGCTTTCTGTGTTAGCTTAAACGCTAAGTAAGCCCCGAAATCCAAAGACAGTTCCACCTACTTGTCGTAAATAAAAACTCATCAGCAAACTGAAAGAAGAATTATTGCACAAGTTAAACCTAACCTTGTATCAAAAAATAGAATGCTATAATCAAGATTATGTATAAACTAATTTGGAAACTGTTTCTTTTATAGCTAACTCTTAGCTATTAATAAATCGCAGTCTTAGCATTTTATGTTTTTTCAAAATTTTAAATTTTTGTGAAAATTTGGGGTTTTGACAAAACAAGTCTAGCACAATACAAAAACCTATTGTCAACACTTGGGTCTATATATCCTGATATTTATGATACCATTAATTTTAATCTAGCACATTTTAAGTTAAGTATTTCTCACCAACTTTATTTTCAAAATCCTACAAAAGTAAGTGGGAAAAATATCTATCATACCGTTTTGGCTGAAGGTTCCTTGACCTCGGTCATGTCTCTCCCATTTGGAGAGCCATTGATTCTCCTAAAGTCTACCATTCACCAACAACTTTTAAAGCTTTCGAGGGCCATGGATTCTAATCCTATGGAGTGTTGTCATCTTTGTCTATAGAGTTGGGGGGGGGGGGGGGGGGGGGACTGTTTTTTTTCATTTCGAGGTAGTCAATGCACCTTTTGATTACAATATTTTATTGGGGGGAAATTGGTTTTATGTCATGACTACAGTTGCATCTTCTATTTTTCGTTTGGTATAGTTTCCTCAACAAGGAATTATTATTACCATCAACCAACTTGTTTTTTTCTTCCCTGACATTAATTTCGACACTACTAATAATGTTCCTATTTTTGGGAAAGTTGTCCCTCAATTTGAGAACGTCGGAGTAGGAATACTTAAAGACTCTTCACCCATGGGAGTTTTTCCATTAACAGCTCCTACTCCTTCATCGCAGTTTGATATAATCAACATGATTTCTATGAATAAGAACAATCCATTAAAAGGAAAATCAATTGATGATTCAGTGTGTCTTGGTCCATTTGAAGACATTTATCATGCAATGTGATCCACATCTGATGACTGCAGCACTGATGATCGCCTTTTGGTAGCATCAGATCCTTACCATCTAACATATTAGTTAGACTCTCCTCCATCATCTTTGGATTATCTCTTGCATACTTTTCCTTTCGATGAGTCTATTATCGAAATAACGTGCTTGTATCAATCATCTTCGGGTGGAAATCATCATCGATCCTCTTCCCTTCCAAATTTCCAACTGGTAGAAAATGGATTTGGATCTTTTGTTTCTTATGATATTCTCACCAATCCTCAATCGCTTGTTCTCACACGGAATGATATTTTAGAGGGAAACTTAAGCAACATTACTCAAACTATTCCAATTGACATATCGGTGAAACCAGACATTATTAAACATGTCCATTTCGGCTAGAACTGTTCTCCTTCTAAAATTGAAATTTATATGGCCCTATTTCAAGAATTTTGTGATTATTTCACGTGGATTTATCAAGAAATTTAGGGGATTGATCCTTCCATTGTAGTTCATGATATCAAAGAATACCTTGACACCAAGCCAGTTCGGCAAAATTTTTGCCAAGTACACCTACGGAAAGCTGCAACAATTAAGCCAAAAGTTGAAAAGCTTTTGAAAGTTGGGTTCATCTATCACGTACCATTAACAGAATGGGTTTCTAATATTGTTCCTTTTACAAATAAATAGGGAAAAATTAGGGTTTTCATCGATCTTCAGGATATTAATCGAGCTTGTCCCAAAGACAACTATCCCACCCCCTACATCGATCAAATCATCGATAATTGTGTTGGAAGTGTCATTTTTTCTTTCATGGATGGATTTTATAGCTATAATCATATCAAGATAATACATTATGATCAACACAAAATTACTTCATATTCCCATGGGGAACCTTTGATTACCGAAATTTACCTTTTGTACTAAAAAATGATAGATCAACGTTTTAGTGGGCCATGTCCTACGCTTTCCATGATGTCAAGCATATAGTGGAAACAAATGTGTTTTTTGTGTTTTGAAACTGATCGATTGCTTGGATTCCTTGTCTTCATGGATGGCATGCAAATTGATCCTTTACAAACTGAGGATATTTTATCCCTACCTCCACCAACAATAATTACCGAACCTCAAATATTGCACAGGAAGAGAGACTTCTTACATCGATTTGTATGTAATTATGCAGATAGAGCATAAGATTTTATGCGGTTGTTGAAAAAATGAGTTCTTTTTGTTTTGGATGACTTCTCTCAACGTGCATTTGATAATCTTAAAAATGCTATAACACACACACACATGTGTTACATCCTCCCAACTATACAAAGGATTATCTCCTTTATCTTGTTGCATCTACTTCTGCCGTCAGTATGGTATTAGTGCAAGAAGATAATGATGGCCAAGAACATGTGATTTATTATCTTAGTGAGAGTACCATTGACTCATAAACACATTATTCACATGTAGATAAGTTGGATTTGGATATAGTTATTGAATTCCAAAGGTTTCATCACTCCATTATGATCCACACAACAACTATTCTCACAAACTTCAGCCCCATGTATTACATTTTAACTCGTCAAGTCCCAGGGGAAGTATTCTCATTGGATTTTTATCCTGCAGGAATTTTACCTAGATTTTGTTAAGTCCAGTTTAAAAAAATCTTTAGTTTTTGTTGAGCTAATGAGTGACCTTCCCCATACTACTAAGGAATCTGAGCCCATTGACACTCTTCCTAATGAGTCCTTTTTTCTCATTAGTATGTATGATCCTTGGTATGGATATCTCATCTTATATCTTCGGACACAATGCTTTCATCTTGGATTGTCTAGTGATGATCATCGCCATACTCGCCTCCACACCAAATATTACCTTATTGTTAATGATACTTTGTACCATCGTGGCATTGAATCTATATTACGATGTTGTTTAACTCATGAAGAAGTTGAGCATGTGTTGAATGAATGTCACTCTAGAGCATGTGGTGCTCATATTTCTAGGATGGCTATAGCTCAGAAAATATTACGTGTTGGATATTTCTTTCCTTTGATTTTTAAAAATTGTATTGAGGCCATGAAACAATTCCCACCCTAACAACGTTGTTATCCCAAAAAGCGCACACACCCTACTCCTTTATGCCCCATAATTGTTGTCGGTCCATTTTCCAAATGGGGTATTGATTTTATGCATTCTAAGCCTACTTGATCCGAAAGGCATGGTTATATCATTGTCGTCATTGATTATTTTACCAAATGGGATGATCTATGCCTACATGTGTCGAGGACAACAAGACTTCCTCTCTCTTTTTGTTTAACCATGTTATCACTAGGTTTGGGGTTCCTCAAGCTATACTCACTCATGATGGTTCCCATTTTAGGAACAAGATGATGTCATAGTTAAGTGCTAAGCTGTGTTTTCATCATGAAAAATCAACTCCCTACTATCCTCAATCCAGTGGCCAGGTTGAAGCAATCAATAAATTTCTCAAAACAATTCTTCAGCATATGGTAGGGGAACACAAATCTAGTTGCCATTTGAAACTCTTCTTAGCACTATGGACTTATCAAACCAAAGTAAAGGCAACAATTGGTTTTAAATCATTTCAACTGATCTATGGACTAGAAGCAATCTTACCTATCGAATGTGAAATCCCAGCATTAAAGTTAGATGTCAAACTTCTACCCAACACTACTACAGAGGAAGAGTGTTTCTTATATTTATCTAATCTTGGTGAAACTCATCGAGATGCAACCCTTACTAATTATGTGCATAAGAGACGTATCAAATCCCAATAAGATAGATCCATTCAACCTCCTATTTTTATTGAGGAAGACTAGGTTTTGACTTACGATTAAAAAAAAAAAAAACATGATAAGTTAGGAGGTGAAAATCTCAAGTCTAGGTGGCATGACCCTTACATCGTCAATCAAATATTGTAAAAAGGGGCCTATGAATTGGTTTATTATGATGGGATACATTTGGGAGAGCCCCAAATGGGATCTACTTTAAGAGGTATTATGATTAAGTAATTTTCCATGTGAACCTTGTACATTTTGTTTATAGAGTGTGTTTTGGTGTGGCGTGGAATTTTTTTTCTTATGTCTTTACGATCTCATCATATACATGACTTCTTATATCATGTCATGCTTGAATGGATAGAGTACGTATCCTTTAAAGGTAATTTGAATTCATTCAGTATCGGTATATTTCAAGACAAATGAATGCATTTGTTGATTCATTAGCTAGTCATGTTTTGAATTGGTATATTTCCCATTCTTGAATATTTATATAAAATAACATGTAAATAATGCATGTAAAATAAGTAGTCTAGTGATATCCATGTACATACATTCCATCATAAAGACATTTTAAAGTAAACCCCTGAATATTTGCTTTTATATAAGTATAGAAAATGGTTTTTCAAAAAAGTATTGAGAAAAAATATGAAGTTCATAGCTTTCAGTATATCATGCTGACAAAATCTAAAGCTCATGGATTTTAGTACATCACTATATGCATATGATAATACTACTATTGGTGCTCATGATAGAACATGATGGCTTTGTCCACCTGATGGAGTAGTCGACCAAACAATAAGAGACCCTAGTTGTATGGTGTTGATAACGTTGTGTAAAGTCATCTATGGATATGTCAGGAATATCCATAGTGAATCTTTGGAGTTTCTCCTCGATCTCTTGGATCTCCTCCCCTGCCTCTAGATTTCAAACCGCTACTGCTTTGTCTTCTCCTTGTCTCTCAATAGGCGAAGGTGCAGCTAGTATTGAAGGCGCAATGTATGCATAGTAAAGTATAAGGTATCAGTACAAATACTAAATACACAAAAATTTGAAAGGAAAATAAAGTTCCTTTTACCTATATTGTTTCAATGCACTCCCTCCAGAAGTGCTAGATTTGGATCTCCTCGAAAATATGTTCTTTCATACACATAGTCCTCAACCATGAGTAGTTGACTACACAACCATCTAAAAAATGTAGGCTCGTGGCTAATTATTACTCTGCCACCACCATGATGAGCCATCACCTCAATCCACTTGAGCATAGATGGATCTCATGGCACCAGGTCATAGATTGCTACTCGTGGATGAAAGAGAGGAAAACTCTCTAGGAAGAAGGATACCAAAATTGACCCATAGACAAATTGTTTTATCTCTCCTCTTATACGTTTTGTCACTTTCTATTTCATGTTTCCAAAAATACCCTCACACTAGTTAAATACTTTAGGATCCATGCACTCTATCGTATAAAAAATGTGAGCCCTTGTATCTTGATGGTGGGTCCTACTACCTACTACCCTTTCAATGGTAAACAAAATAATCCTCAAAGGACGATTTGGTACATGTTTGATGGGTATTTTCCCACCTATCTTTTGGGTCCTAGGAGTGCAATATTGTTCAATCAGAGACTCAGTGGTCATATCACAACGTCTAGGTCTAAAAAGTGAAACAAGAGCTCATTGTTTCAAAACCTTGTAAGGAAATAGATGTCCTCTACATCTAAAGTAAGAATATGGGTCCCAACTTGAAAATATTGTTTCTCAGGGTCCCACATTCAGATCAAATGATCTAGAAGAAAAACTTGGTCTCTCATTCTAAGAATTAGAAAGAACTTGGCAATCCCACATCCTCTCAAGGCTAGCATAGTGTTAATATAATTGGCCGCTTGAGCATCATCTAGTTCATGATCTCTGTCCTTCCATTGCACCATTTTTCTAAATGAAATTTGCATGAAAAGCAATTAGAAAAGGTATTAGAAGAAATTCATATAAAGCCCTAATCATTTTCTCAAATTTGTATTTTTGGGTCGCTTGCTGCTATCGCGCCTCATCTATACATACATAGCATCGGTGTCGCACTCCCTCCTTTCAGCATGTGTGTCACTACTATTTTACACACTACCCGAAAGGGAGAAGTGTGGCACTGTGCTCAAGCATTTATTCTTAAAAAAAACCCAAAGCGGACAAAATCCAACCTAAAAACTAGAAAATCAGCCATCAAAATGAAGATCAAGGAGAGAGTGTTTACCTGGACCTGACAAAATGAGGAATGGTTTCCTGATGCACCCAAAATATCCACTGCAAGATTGAACCAAAAAGGGATTTTTCACTCACACCAAATTGGTAAAACACAATGGTAAAAGTTTTTCACTTTTTTTCCCCTTTTCTTCATTTGGAATGAAAATTTTAATATTTTATTTCACTATTTTAAATTATTTTTACTAGTTTGGTTATATTTCATTAATGTTTTGAGTCAAACAAGGTTCTAACACCTATTGTGGAGATCATAGGTAAAAATTAATGACAACTCACTATGTTGGAGTTCTTTTTTGACATTTTCATGCTCCATTTAAATATGAAAAAGCTTTTGAGCGCTTTTTATGTCATTATTGTACTCGTAAAATTTTAGGGAAAAAGAAAACGAGCTTAGTCTTTATTCTTTATCATGCTCATAAACACATGAGAATACATTATCGAGTATAGTTTTACCTCTTTTTTGGGCTCATAAAAACTTTACGAAAAAGGACCCCCCTTAGAGTTTCCTTTAAGCTCTTTCAAACTCCCAAAATAGGAAAAGATCACCAAGTGAACTCGATTCTTTCATGCTTGTAAAAGTATTAGAAAGTTCATTTTTCCAGTGATAGTTTACCCCTTTTTGCGACCGGTTAGACTATTTATGAAAAAGGAATACTGTAGTCAATATTTGACTAGAAGAGTTATCCTAGGTATTATTTTATATTGTTTCGGGCCTTGGGGATTAAATTTACGAAAAAGTTCATCCTAGAGTCTTCTTTAGTTTTTTTAGAGTCCCTAAACATGAAACAACACCGAGTTTACCTTCATTGGACTCGTTAAAATTAAACATCGAATGACCCTTTTTTGGGACCGAACCCTACCTTTCTCAGGTTCATAAAACATGTGATATTGGACTCATCCCAAAAGATGACCTATATCTAGCATTTGTTACCCTCTTCCAACTCATTAAAAGATAAAGAGGAATTCATCAATCATGATGGGGAATTGTTGGAAAGATCATGTACTATCTAATTCTTTATTAATGGCATCTTTTCATCATCCATAAACATAAATATAGCACTTCCCTCCATTCATCAACTTGTCTTCGAGTCGATCCACTTTCATGAGTCATTTTACTCCTTTAAGTTATTCAAAGAATGCATCGACCTCTTGTTGCATTATGTCTTGGTATTTATCTCATTAAGTCAATGCTTCCAGGTCATTTATTTTTCTATAAATGTTCAAGGAATGTTTACCATCCTATTCAACCTTTGCAATCATCTTATCTTCCTTTGTGTTAGTCATCCCTGATTTAGTCCCAAAGTCACTCCACAGTCCAATATACTTTAGAAAATATTTGATCATGTTTCATGTCGATGATGGGGGAAACATTATGGCCCTCCTTCGACGGGTCAATTCTTGTCGACTTCAACTCATCATCCAAGAATTAGACCAAGAAACCAATTAGTACCTTGGGCCTGCATACCGTAATGGTAGGTTACCTCACTTTCAACAGTAGGCTTACATCATTGGTCTATAGTTGGAAGATTCCTTTGAATGTTCGACTTCAAATCATTAATTCACATCCAAAGGAATGTACTAGGGTACCTTGGGAATCATTGAAATCAATGATGATTTCCCTCACACTTGTTAACGGTATACCTCAATGGCTGGTAATCAAATGGTCTCTACAATATTCAATGCCAAGACATTTATTCGCATAGATAGAATCATACCTTTTCAATTTTGGGATGAAGACCTTGGGATCATTTTGGAGCATGCAGTCATGTTATCTACCCTCCCTAGGTGCGATGGAGTGTCATTTCATAGATCCACGGTGTAGTTTCAGTGGCTATGCTCAATCTTGAGTGATTATGAAATAGATATACATTATATATTCATTAGCTATGTCCATATTTGAGTTTCATGTATTAGATCGGATTGTATACTCTGATAGCCATGACCTTGATGTCTATGCATGGATATGAAATGTATTGGTTCGAAGCCATGTTATGAGTCATTTGGGACACACATCTCAGAGTTTATTGTATTGGAAAATCCTTGTTAAGTGTTTCAACCAACGGTCTTTTTCCTCAACCCTCATATATCAAAGTATTTCACCTATCCTATCCCTCTAGATTCATACTTTGGGGGTAATCTATTACACCAAAATCTCACCATCGCCATGGTAAGAATATATGCGCCTCTAAATTTTCCCCAATATATGGTAATCTAAGTATTAGTGCCAAATTTATTAGGAAATAGGTTCTACCCTTTAGTTTTCCATTTTTGTAGCAATGTTTGACTTCTCTTGTTTACAACATGTGGAAAACCCCTATTGACACACCCTTTACACTGACAAGGTGCATCACTGACTCTGGCTGGATTCATGCAGCATGCAACACCCCTTATTACCACATGTTTCTCCTTAGCAGAGTGTGGCACTCCTCATTCAAAGGAAAAAAAGAGAATATTCAAGAGGATTCTAGAAAGAATCTTTCATGGAGGCTTATCCCAACATATCAGTATGAGTGTAATTGGAATCCCTAACCTCTTGGATGATCCCTTAACTTTCTCCATTGAATTCTCAACTCTTGCTATGCTCTTTGGCCTATATATACAATCTCACCCATCATGGTTGAGGGAGGAACAATAAAGTACCGGAATGCTGGTGAAATACTTTTAGAGCCGAGTTTCCCTTTCCCATTAGAGACAAGGATAGATATTTGAGGCAAAGGTTAGTTGTAAGAAACTAGAATGTCAAGGAAATGGTTGTAATTTCCCCTTATGTATTTATTAATGTAGTAATACATACTCTATCCATAAATATTTATTGTTTTGTAGATATTTCGAACTTGTTTCCTTAACCACTTATTTAGATTAATCAATATTACATCTTGTTTTCACTTGTTTCTCTTATGTTGTTCTGCAGCTAGAGATTGAAGATCACATCAAGCAGAGAGAAACCACCATAGCTGCAAGGTGAGAAATATATTTGGATTTTATGTTTTGATTAATATAGGAAAGTCCATATATTATATGGTGTTTTGTTTGAAGGTATAAATAATTTGGACTAGAGATCTTTGTACTTGCCCACATAGACAAAGTTTGCATAGGTTCTAATGTTGGCATGTTTAATTTATTCTTCAGAGTTGTTGTCTCATTGTCTTTTTCTTTCAAAATGCTTGTATTAGGTGCTCGTTAGAGGAAATTTGAGGTCTAAACTGGGCCTCCTAAGGAAAATAATAAAATAATCAATTTCTTACCTACTACTCACACTTCTTGTTTAGCCTCTTCTGACATTCTTACATTCTTTTCTCTTAATTATTTGTATTTGGATTGTAAGTCTATAGGAACTTGTATTATACTTGATGATGAGGGATATGATAATGAGATCTGCAGGATCCTAGACTCTGTGAAATATAGAGTAGGATAATGAGTGAATTTTATTGGTGGGCCTACTCCACTATATGGCAGAGGTCAAATTATGCCCATCAACTCCTTCGCTAGATTCTCATATGATATTCTGATACTTTCTCTTCTTCCACCTTGGATTTATTTGATGAGTGCTCTTGATTAGCTTAATGCCCATATCTAAATACACTTCTTCAATTAACCTCTTTTGTCCATATTGTTGTGTTTTGGCCCTTTCTTCTTCCATCCTTATTATCACCATCTGAACTTCTTCCCAACTCTGTAGGTTTTCTATACTCTTCCATTTTGGTCTGGGATTAGGTTCATAAGCAAAATTCTTGTTTCCAATTCTCTTTTGTGAAATAAACCCATGGGGTTCATACTCTAAAGCTTCTTCTTTCTTCAAATTTAAATCTGTCATAGAGGTTTCCAGCTTTTGTAGTGCTCCTAATCTATTCAACTAGAAAAGTCATATTTATGGAGGGGCATTGAAATTTGGTGGTGTCTATAATACCTTAAGTGTCTCTCATCCACCTTGAACATCTTCCAATCATATTCTAATGCAAACACTCCAGGTGTGAAAAATGTTGGAAGTTAATAGGGTTCTTGTTCAAAGTCATAAACTCTTATCACTGTAAATTCCTCGAAGAGGAATCGATTTCCTATTCTAATATGAGGAGTGAACTGGAGCAATTTCTAACTCTCTAGAAACATTCTAGGGAATCTACACCTTGAATGCTATTCCAGGCTATCTTCATAACTTTATTTGTGAATTCAACAAAATGAGCATTATTAGACTTTTTTAAGAATAATTCATTCCACCTAAAAATGGAAGGGAATTACCCTGCTCATCGACCATTTTTAAAATTAGACCCTTAAAATATTCACAATTTTGATGTAAAAACAAATATAAGATGCAAGAAGGATATCTGAACAAAGGTATGACAGGGAAATCATCCAGCTGATCTTGCATGATTCTGGCCAAGAGACTACAAAGGTCATACATGGGGAAGCTATTGGAAGACATAATAGTTAACATAATAGTTAGACTCAAAAGAAACCCCAAAGATAGTTCATCAACCGGTTCATCATGTTAGTACCCATGAACTTGTTGGAGACATTTACCACCATACACACTCTTTTTGGTCAAATTGGCCTAGTTAAAACACTATCCTAAGTATAATTGACATTAATTGACATCAGTGGAGCATTAATTGACATCATCCAGTCACACCCATGCCTACCTACAATCAAGCAGGATAACTTATCCTTCTCCTACAGTCAAGGAGGCTAACTGGAGCACTCTGGGGGTGATCTGAGTGATATTAATGCACCTAATTGCTAACTGGTGGTTACAATCAGTTCAACTAGTCAGTTAAGGCGCACGATCTCATTAAATATATTATTTAATGATTATTTATTATTATTTAATGATCTGGAGTCAATAGGGGTGCCTCCACCAACTTCTGATGATCAGTTCAGCTTCAGTTAACCTCATCGAAGTTCATTGAAGTCATTGAAGCACTAGCACTTGATGGTTGGCTTGCTATGACATGAGTTTGATCTCTTTCAATTGAGATTCAGTCATTTATTGCACTCCGACTTCAGTTAGGGTTTGGTGAGTCAATTAGGGTTTTGGTCAAGTGGTTAACTAAGTGTGAACCAATGGCTTACAGTCAGTTAAGCTAGACTCACTCATTGAATTCGAATGACCTCCTTAGGTATTCGAATTCCTCATTGATTCAAGCTATTGCTTGACATTGTTATTGTAACTATTCATTGTTTATTGAATATACAGAGAGGAAACCATTTTGGTTTCGATTAACACCATTTCTGAGTTATTTGTTGATTATTTCTTGATGAGATTGATTATTTGTTCCTAGATCAATGTGCAATATTAATATGGTATCAGAGCTTACGGCGGGATGGAGATCTATCTCTCAAAAACAAGTTTTTTGACAGGTTTCTCCATGAAAAGTGAGCAATAACTCAAAAATCTAGCACTGCACTAGAAGCCAAGGCTTACCACTCAATACCCCAAGTAAAGAACTTTTTGATCAAGCTTGCTTGATTGACTATGCTGGGTGTGATGAAAGCCTAGAATGTGCAGGCTGTTCGACCTTATTTTTCCCTTTCTGTTTTGATTTTCAGGTTTCTACAGGTGAAGCATTCGCTCCAGCACATCCAGATGGCCTCCTCAGCATATCTCTTGACTCCATAAAATTTCCACTCATGGAAAAGTGATATGGAGATTCAGCTACGCTCCAAAGGACTTTTTAGAGTCAACATGGACACTGAAGTTGAGCCTGGATCCACCATAGAAAAATCAAGATTCTTGAACAAGAAGGATGAAACCTTCAGTTTCTTGTGCCTCTCTATTTCCCGAGACCTTCTCTTCCATCTTACGGATTTGAAGAAACCGAAAGAAATATGGGACAAATTGGAATCTCTATATGGATAGCATGATGACTTGAGGGTTTACCAGCTCGAAAATGAACTCATGTCTCTCCAACCTTCCAATTTCGAGACTGTGAATGATTTCTTTACAAAGTTCAAGCATATTGTTTTACTCTTGAAGCAATGCAACGTGGAGAAAAAGGATGATCAGCTCATCCTTGCCATACTCTCCAAACTCGGGGCTGATTATTTAGTTTTTGTTTCTACATTCTGTGCGGGGAAGCTCACAACCCCTGGATGGAAGATGCCTTCATTGAGTCCCTAACAAATGAACATGACAAGCTTGTCCAGATGGAGATCATCTAATCTTCCCATGATCAAGCCCTCCATGTCTCAGGGACCAAAGATCTGAAGGGTAAAGGAAAGTAGCAAAAAAATCAGAAAACTAAATTTGATGCTCCCAAGCCTAGAGTTGAAAACCAGCAGCATGATGAATCTTCCGGCTGAAGGAAGAACAAAGGAAAAGGGCACAATGGGAAAGAAAAAGTCAAGTGTTCTTACTGCGGGAAGGGTTTTCACCCTAAACATGCCTGCATGGAGAAAAATATTGATGAAGCAACCTCTCTCCTTGAGAGGAATCACATCAATATTCCAGAGAGATTTTGGAGGAGAGATCACCAAGATCGGGAACCACAGCATGAGAAAGGTCATGCCCTCATGGCAAGCACTTCGAAGTCCAAAACACTGCTGATTGACTCTGGAGCTTTGAATCACATGATGGCTGAAAAAGACTCCTTTTCATCCTTGGAGACCGACAAATCCATCCCCATCCACATGGGAGATGACTCCACCATCATTTCCGAAGGACAAGGTACTGTAGATCTTGAAAATGGTTTTTTCTCTAATGTTTTGTATGTACCGTCTCTAGCAGCAAATCTCTTTGGTGTCTCTCAGATGAAACATACAAAAATTCCTAAGAGAGTCTCTTTCAGCCCAAATGATGTTGAGATAACAGAAATTGCATCTGGGAAACTCCTTGCAAAAGGCCTTGTAAATCATCATGCAAAATCCTATGAGTTCTCTCACTTTGTTGCAGATGCAAAGCCCACTGCTCTTCTAACTCATGGAAATGAGGTTAGTAGGCTATGGAATGAGAGGTTTGGCCATCTTAATTTCAAATATTTTCAGCAATTACTGAAAAACTCCATGGTTGAAGGCCTCCCGGTCATCAAGGCAACCACAGGAATTTGCAAGGGCTGTGTGATTGGAAAACACCCTGAGCACAAGTTCGATCGGGGGAAGGCAAATTGAGCTACAAGAATATTGGGGCTGATACATTCTGATATCAGTGGTCCAATTCCTATCACAGCCATGAATGGATCAAGGTACCTCCTTACTTTTATTGATGATTTTTCAAGGTATACATGGGTTTTCTTTTTCAAAAAGAAATCAGAAGTATGTGAAATTTTTTCTGAATTGAAGGCCTTGATCGAAAATGCCTCTGGGATTAAGATCAAGATATTGAGATCTGATAATGGAGGGGATTATGCCAGTAATGATTTTCTGTACATATTCTCCCAAAGTGGTATTCAGGTCCAGCATTCAATTCCCTACACTCCCCAGCAGAACAGAGTAGTGGAAAGGAAGAAGCGGTCTCTCAAGGAGATGACCACCTGTATGTTGGAGTCAAAGAAGATTGCTGCAAATCTGTGGGCTGAATCCATGCATGCTGCAACATACATTCAGAATAGGGTGCCACACTCATCTGTGAAATGAAATACTCCTTTCGAAGCACACTTCGGACACAAGCCGGATGTGTCGAACCTACGAGTGTTTGGGTCCACTGCATGGGCCCAAATTCTGCTTGATAAAAGAAGGGCTTTGCAACCGCAAAGCATAGAATGTATATATATTGGGTATCCTGATGAATCTAAATGATTCAAGCTACTGGATATCAAGACCAAACAGATCATCATCAAGAGAAGTGTCAAGTTCGATGAGCCTCTTAAGGAGATGGAACTAGTGAAGGAGAAAACTGCTGAATTTCCTTCCTATTCTACTGAATATTTGGATGATGAAATTGGGGGTGATGACCCTGATTTGGATCCTCAGATTTCTGATATCAGTGTGCAGCAATAATCATATGCTGAATTAGAACCTGAAGTGCAAAATCATCTTCCTACATGGGCCCAATAGACACTCTCCTTCGCAGCAGACAACATTGGAAATCCGGATGATCCAAGGAGAACCCGGTCTGATTTCCAAAGAGCAGGTATTGCACTCTCTTGTTCTGATAATTTGTTGTCTGAAACTTGATATTTGATGATTAGTTCAGATCCAAAATCTTACTACCATGCTTGGAATTATCCGAGATGGCATGTTGCCAAGGATGAAGAGATGAATTCTCTTCAGAAAAACACTACTTGGGAGCTAGTTTCTCTTCCTCCGGGAAGGAAATTGGTTCAATGCAAGTGGGTGTTTCGGAAAAAGGTTGCTGCTGATGGAAGCACTTGAAAATATAAGGCAAGGTTGGTAGCAAAAGGTTTCTCTCAGTTCCAAGGAGTGGACTACCATGAGACCTTTGCATCGGTTTCAAAAATGGACTCCATCTGCCTTGTTTTGGCAATTTCAGCATCCAAGCACTGAGAGGTGCATCACATGGATGTTAAGTCAGAATTTATGCATGGAGATATTCATGAGGAGATATACATGAAGCAACTTGAGGGCTACATCACTGATCCATATTTGGTTTGCAAGCTAAAGAAGTCACTATATGGGTTAAAATAGGCCCCAAGAGAGTGGTATTCCAAGATGGATGCCTTTCTTCTCTCGCAAAACTTTCAGAGATGTAGATCAGATCCAAATGTGTATTTACAGCAGCATGATGGTCATCTAATTATAATTTTTTTATATGTTGATAACTTACTGATCATAGGTAGCACAGTTGCCTCCATTTCAGCCATCAAAATTGCTCTCCACAATGCCTTTGAAATGAGTGATTTGGGGCTTCTAAAACAATTTTTGGGGCTCAAAATCGAGTAAAATTCTGATGGGATTATGGTTACTCAGTACAAATACACTTCATACCTGTTAGTCAAGTTTAACATGGCTGAATGTAAGCCTGAACCATTCCCTTTCCTTTCAGGGATCAACCTTGAAGAAGGAAAACACACACCTCCCATGGATGGCACTATCTATCGACAGCTGATTGGTAGTTTGTTGTACTTGACACATTCTAGGCCTGATATTTGTTATGTCATGAATGCTGTATCAACATACATGCAGCATCCTCATGATCTTCATTGGAAGGCAGCCAAGAGGATCCTCCAGTATATTCAGGGAACCAGGACCTACGGCATTCACTATGCTGCAGACTCCGAGCTAGAGCTGGTTGGATACACAGATTCTGATTGGGTGGGGATTCTATTGATCAAAAGTCAACTTCTGGATATGTATTCATGTTTGGTGGTGGCCCCATTTTCTGGTCAAGCAAAAAGCATGCTACCATAGCACTATCTTCAGCAGAGGCCGAGTATCGAGGAGCGGTGAATGCTTGCATCCAAGCAGTTTGGTTGCAAGGCATTCTTTCAGAGTTTGATCTTGGTAGTACTTTGTCCACTGTCCTCTTTTGTGACAACTAGAGTGCTATTAAGATATCCACGGATCCAGTTACCAGGCAGAGGACCAAGCATGTAGATATTCACATGCACTACATCAGGGAGCTAGTGCATGACATGACCATCATTATGCAATACTGCCCGACTGATGAGCAAATTACAGACATCTTCACCAAGAGATTTTCAGAAAAGAAGTTCACTTACCTCCGTTCACTGTTGGGGGTGAGTTCATCAGGGTGATTTAGACTACTTTTAGTGTTCAGCTTGAGGGGGGGGTTTTCCCACTGGGTTTTCCCTCTTTTCCTCACTTAGTTTGTTTTGAGCATTGTTTCAGTTTCAGCATTGTACAGGGTGACCTATGGCCTTAGTTGCCGGGGCCCTAGAATTTTTATGCTTTTTTGTTTTCTAACTCCTCCTGAGTATACCTTAAGGGGGGGTGTTGGAGACATTTACCACCATACACACTCTTTTTGGTCAAATTGGCCTAGTTAAACCACTATCCTAAGTATAATTGACATTAATTGACATCAGTGAAGCATTAATTGACATCATCCAGTCACACCCACACCTACCTATAGTCAAGGAGGCTAACTTAGCCTTCTCCTACAGTCAAGGAGGCTAACTGGAGCACTCTGGGGGTGATCTGAGTGATATTAATGCACCTAATTGCTAATTGGTGGTTACAATCAGTTCAACCAGTCAGTTAAGGCACATCCTCTCATTAAATATATTATTTAATGATTATTTATTATTATTTAATGATCTGGAGTCAACAGGGGCGCCTCCACCAACTTTTGATGATCAGTTCAGCTTTAGTTAACCTCATCAGGGTTCATTGAAGTCATTGAAGCACTAGCACTTGATGGTTGGCTTGCTATGACATGTGTTTGATCTCTTTCAGTTGAGCTTCAGTCATTTATTGCACTCTGACTTCAGTTAGGGTTTGGTGAGTCAATTAGGGTTTTGGTCAAGTGGTTAACTGAGTGTGAACCAATGGCTCACAGTCAGTTAAGCTAGACTCACTCATTAAATTCGAATGACCTCCTTAGGTATTCAAATTCCTCATTGATTCAAGCTATTGCTTGACATTGTTATTGTAACTATTCATTTTTTATTGAATATACAAAGAGGAAACCATTTTGGTTCCGATTAACACCATTTCTGAGTTATTTGTTGATTATTTCTTGATGAGATTGATTATTTGTTCCTAGATTAATGTGCAAGAATAATAGAACTATACATATCAATGATATAGATTTCTTGGAAGACTCAGAAAATAACACTGATTTATATGGGGAAGGGGTTTCAAGGAGGACAACGCCTTTACCTAGATGTTGAAGAAGGAGCAATGTTATTTTTGAGGGGCTCAGGTATCTATAAGAGGTTGGAAAGGCTCTTTCATCAAGATGTTGGACATTCAAAAATTCAAGGAAGGCAAATATTTTATTCAAGGTTTGGGGATCTAGAATACATAGGACAGTTGACTTATATGATGACCAAATTTTCATTTTACTCGGAGAGTACCATTTGTCACACCATGCTATAAATTCATGGAAGTATATTGATTCAGGGCGTAATGTCCTAGCCATGTTAGACTCCCATAGGTGCAAG
>LPNX010384746.1:218292-268683 GCA_001517045.1 Pseudotsuga menziesii | reverse complement strand
TCCGCATCCAACAAGCTCTCCCGATCAAAATTTGAGTAAAAACACAGGGAGATATGTCAAAAATACAAACAAAAAAAGTAGTTTTTTTTATGATACCTATCCCGTAAATTTATATTAAAAAAGTGTTTAAGACCTATACGGTATTTCAAATTTAAATCAATTTCATTGGCTAACACATGATGACATGGAATTTGAATAAAAGTTAAAAGGCCCATTTTGAGTTGAAATTTCCTCTAATGCATAGTGTATTTTTGTATCAAATACGACAACCTGTCTATATTCAAAATATTTATCACCAACAAACAAGCTACATTTAGAATGTAGGATTATGGAAGATTGGCCCATGGCTAAGCTTCATTGTGCACTTGGATTGTACTAGGCAGATTTGCATGTTTATGAATTAGGGCGCACATATTTTACTTTCAGGTAAATCAATGATTTGGGAGAATGGGCGTTATTGAAAATTACCTGGGAATAGTATTTTGGAGCTGCTTCCATAGATATGTTCTAGACATATGAATAGGTTTGATATCAGTATTCGTCTCTGCAACCAATGGCTAGGGTAAAATAAGGTTGGGTTCGTAATTTTAATGGGTTGGAAAATTTCAAACAACGGAAAATTGGTTCAAAATGGTTTGGTATGCAAGTAGTTGACATCACTCTGGGAGTGGGGCCTAGGTGGACACATGTTCAAAATTCATAGGCTATCACAATTGTGATGTGGTTTTTTAGGTGGGTCCAGTAGTTTTCGTTAATCAACGTGGTTTTGGTAAATCATGACTCCCAATGGCTTGGAAATTTTATACAAAAGGTTCGGAGAGGAGTTACCACTAAGAACATGCCATGTGTCCAGTTTTTTCCTTTCTAACTCCACGGGGAGAATAATTAACGTCATTCCATTTCATTAAGAATATATCAACCTGCACCATTGATCTATCGATGCACTTTTTTTTAGCTCGCTGCTCCTTTTTATCTCATGATCATCTTCCCGATGAGATATTAATAATAATCGTTAATATTGAGATTCACTTTACTGATCGGATATGCACTTTTTCTCTATCTCTCAAGTACTTTACCTGCACGCTATTCATCATCCAATGGTTTTGGTTAACAAGACTAGTTTTGGCCAAACTACAACTCTGAATGGATAAGCGGTTTTATACAAAAGGTTCGGTGAGGAGTTACCACTAAAAGCATGCCACGTGTCAAGTTTTTTGTCATTTCTAACTCCTTGACGAGAAAAATTAGCGTCATGTCATTTTGTCGAGGATCTATCAACCTCCATCGTTGATCTATCAATACACTTTGTTATTATCTCACTACCACTTTTTATCTCACAATCATCTTCTCGGTGAGCTATTTATAATAAACCTTTATTTTGAGATTTACTTTACTAATTTGACATGCAATTTCACTCTATATCCCGAGTACTTTACTCGTGCACTATTCATCGTGACTATCGATCTAAAAACAAATTGACTATTTTTTATTATGACATATTGAAATTGATGAAAACTCTTCAACAAATTTTCCACCTCGTATACATCACCACGACCTTGATCATGTGATGGAAGTTGCTCGAAATCATCCTCTGTTATAGAAATATCAATAATACTGAGCACAATAAGGGTCATTCGCCCCGTCTTTTATGAGAGAAATGTAAAAATATTGAACCTATGAAGGCTAGGCTAATAATTCATCTATATCCAAAATGATGAACACGAGAAGAAACAGTCAACCCTTCATGTATTGTAGGATTACTATGATATTAAAGATAAGAAGTATTGGGTGCCCATTCTTATATCCTCAAAATATCAAGAATATCTTGGAGAAAAAGGATCAGTCACCCCTTCATTTATGAGAGAATTGTAAAACTATCGAAGATAATTATGGTCAATTGATAATTCACCTCGATCTATAATGGTGAACACAAGAAGGAATGATATTCCCCTCCTTTATTATAGAACTATTAGGAAGAGAAAACCTAAGAAGGATTAGGAACCCTTTCTTATATTCTCTGAATATCAAGAATATCACGGAGAAAAAATATTGGGCTATCGTTGTTGTGATCACTATTCCAGTTATCTCTATGATACAAGAAGGGTCAATTCCCCCTTCTTGTACTAAAGAGATATAAACACTAGTGAACACTAGACATAATAACCAACCCTTCTAGAACCTTTTTAGATATAACGAGAATAGTGAACATAATATGGGGTGTCTGATCCTTCCTTACCCATAGAAATATCAAGAATAATGAACTCAAGAATAGTTAGCCACCCCTTCATTTTATGATATAAATAATCACAATTTTGAACCAAAGATATGTCCACTCACCCTTCTGGTGTTGTATATATATATAGAATAATTAACATGAGAAGAAAGGGTTGTTCCTTCATGTATTCAATAAATATCAAGAATAGTAAAAGCAAGTGTTGGACACACATTCTATTACAATATAAATATAAGGAAAATTAAACATAGGAAGGATCGGATGACCCTTCCTATGATAGAAACTTGAAGTATATTGAACATAGGAAGGTTTACCCAACCCTTATTTATTTGTATATATATCAAGAGCAATGTACACTGGAAATAATGTATGTTCATTCTTGTATTATAAAAATATAAAGAAAAGTGAACCACACAAGTGTCAATAGTCCCTTTCAATTAGATAAAAATAAAAATAATATTGAATGTAGGATGTGTACGCAAACTCGTCTTTTATTTTAGATATATGGGTTGCAACTTCCATTACTAACGATGGGTCGATTTCCCCCTCTAACACCAATGTATACATAATGAGAATTGTGAACACACGAAATATGAATATATATGAATAATATTGAATATAGGAAGGTTCCCAACAAATCCGACGACTGCCATGTCTAAAATTCGACAATAACTTGTCGGGTATTCGACAATCTCAATTTTTTTTGTTGTCGGTGGCATAACGTCAGATATTCGATGACAAGCCAAGGCCGTCAAATTTCCTACGCCAAGTCCGTCGAATTTCCTATGGCAAGGTCATCGAATTTCCTACGGCAAGGCCGTCGAATTTTCTGTTATCTTTTTATCATTCAAGCTAGCATTTACTTAGGATATTTAACTGAAAGAATAACATGCACAGCAAAAATCACAAGAGACAAGAGACACAAAGATTTTACTCGGGGAAACCATAAAGGATAAAACCCCACAACTTCCTCAGAGATAGAATGAGCACCAATGGCAGCAGTAAAACCCGAAAACATAAAGATGATCTCCAACAGCTTGTTCTCTCTCTCTCTCACTTGAGAGAGCTACTTCTCTCACTCATGCGCCCTAGTGAGTGAGTGTGTGTATCATAAATAGAGAGTCTCACTCTCTATTTATATTCTTTCGTTCACTTTAATTCTTGTAATATACTAGATCCGGGATGATCACAAAATATATGAAATTACCAACATTAATCAATTTTACATTGATTTATAACCTTTACCAGCAACATGTGTTCTCCTAGACATTTCATTAAACACTTTAGAAACATTCCATAACACATCACAATGGCGAGATAATATTGGCGCCTTTATTATTACTAACAAAGAGTAAACAATACAATAACTATGGCTGTGATATCAGCTACCAAAATACATCCAACAAGAACCTGAAAGGTGATTCCAACCTGGATGATGAAGTTCCAATGAAGACCCTGAATGGATCCTCCCCCTTTGTCCAGCTAGGGTGGGTCCGTCACACCACCAAAACTAGACCAAAATGGATGGATGGAGTTTGCCAACCCCAAACGAAAACTCTAGGCTAACCCCTAGACGGTCTTAAGAACAAATCTCCAAATATTCAAGCATGCCTTTTCCCTTTGCCTCTGCCTCCTTTTATCCTTGGAAAGTCTCCAATACGATGGATAAATACCATGGGCCAATAAAAACCATGTTCTATTATTTACCTTTTGTCCATACTATAGAAAAATACTATAGAATAGCAAAAACCATGCCCTGGGTAATTATTACTTCCCCTTAGCCAATAATTATTTCCTCCTTATTTGTCACCATTAATAATTTTATAAATTCTTCTTAGGTGACCTTGGTCTATTTTCCTTAGGCCAAAATTGGGGACATGACAGTCCTCCCTTCCCAAATATGCTTGTCCTCAAGCAATGAAGAAACCATACCATCACATCATCAATCTTCCACAATCATCCATGCACTTAATGTGAAGACTAAGTACCAATGATACCAGGATCCCAAATTATCCTCAGAAATGCAAGGTGCAATATATATCCTCCTATGCAATGCATTAGAAGCACATGAAAGTCATCATGACACCCTGTAAGAAAAACATAAGCCCATCCAAAAGCATGCAGGAAACCATAACGAACTGCTGCAAAGATGAACCCATGGAGAAGAGACGAGGTGTGTTTCCTCAAGCCAACCAACCACAATGTGTTCCCAATGAGCTTCCCATAATCAACAATGCTTGGGTCCCACTGCTTGCTCACTCTCCTAGTGTAAAATGTCATCAAGAACAAGTCTCGCAAGTATGGGATGCCAAGGTCCCAACACTTGCGCACCCCATCAATACATAGTGTGAGTACATACAAATTAGAATGTGGGCTGCCCAAGTCCAAATGCTTGTGCATCTCTGCCATGCACAAGGTCTCCCAAAACAGTACATCAAAGTAGGAGGGGTACCATGTCCTCCCAATTATTCCAACCAAGTGTGGAATGCCAGGATCCCATAACTGGCGCATTCCATCAATACATAGAGTGGTAAAAAATAATACATCATGGGGAGGGGTGCCCGGATGCCAAGTTCTACTATGCACTCTCCCATACATCATAATCACTAATATAGATACATCATAATGAAACATAGTGAAATGATACAAATATATGCCACTCCCGATGTGGCTGAAGTGATCATCCATCAAAGAGCACTCAAGAAGCTTGCACCTCCAATCAAGAAAATCATCATGTGTCAAAAGCACACAATCATGAAGATACCAATCAAATCTAATCCAGTAACATAGGTGAGGATCCCATGTCTCATATTGCTGCAAGAAAGAATAAGATGTATGAAGATGTCTCATCATGTGTTCTCTTATCCAAGCAATGGATGAAGAACCTCCATCAACCAAAGTAGGAGCCTCCAAGTGGCTCAAGGAAGTGCATCCATGAGTAGAAGTGATACAAAACAATGGATGTAAATGCTGCTCAAAAGGAATTGGTGCACATATCATAGGATCATCATGAAGGGTAGGAGTCTCATACTCCTCATGTGGCACTAATAGAAAAAATCCCTTCACCCAAACTTCACTAGGATGAAAACTGAAAGAAGTAACAGTGTAGGATGAAATGTAATGCACCAACTCATCCTCTAAGTCAAGAAATTGGAAACCTCTCCTCAAGGCTGGTTCCATGTGTGTAGGATCATGTGCCTCTTCCACGACTGTGAGACTTGCACCATGAGACAACTTGTGTTCTTCTTCATCCATGGCAAGTGTTTTCCATTCAGCTTGCTCATCTTTCAACCCTTCAAACATTTGTAAATCAGTTTGAATCTCATGGTTCACCACACCATGAGGAGTCTCTCTGCTATCATCCATACAAAAATCAGAAACATAGGAAGGAGACCGTGAACTTTGCAACTCCTCAAGAAGTTGCTCATTTTGGATCTTAGATTCTTTAAGTGCTTCTTGAGCATCCTTTAGACAATCTTGGGTGGCATTCAATTCATGTTTGAGCTTGCAAATTTCCTCATTATCTCTTATGGAGGCTTCATGTAATATTTCAGCAAGCTCAATCAAATGACTTCTATCAAAAAGCAAACACATGATACTACCTTTAGTTGTTTATGTTTCCTTCTGGATCTTCTCTATGACTCCATTGGAAGTTTGTGCCCCTAGGGAATCATCTCTCCAAGCCAATTGGGACACAAGTGCGCTAGTGACTTGGAGAATGGCTAGAGCCTCTTGAATCTTCTTGTCATTCATCTTGAGTGACCCTTTAAAATGGGAAAGCTTATGAAAATAAGCTTTCTCTTCCTCTAATACATGATCAACCTTGTGAAGCTCATGTGGTGATGGTGATATTGATCCTAGGTCCTCTTCCTCTACTGCAAAATCTTCATCTTTTTCAGCCTCGTGGGGACTTGTACTTACAGTAGTCTCATCAAGTGGAACCTTTATGTCACCAACATATAGGAATGGACATTCAACAGTAAATGTCTCTGCACGGCACCCATCAGTAGGTACCCCTCCACTATAGCATCCATCGGTAGATGCTATTTGATCCATGTTCTCAGTGAGAGATGCCTCTGGTTGATTCTCAATAGAACAAGTGATAGCTTCACTATGCTGATAACCATCATCAGTAATGATTGTGATATTATCCTTCCCAGCACTGGTGTTGGTCTCCTCATTTCGCTCCTCCAAACATATATGATTTTCTCTCCAAAGTCTCTTGCAAGAAGGGCATAGACCTTTCTTCACTAACTCCACATCTTCATTCTTGGGCTTATACCCAAACAAAGCATTCACAAAAAATTCAAAAGGAACTTCTGAGTATGACTTCATCATAACAACATATGCTTGATACTGTTGGGGAAAGGTCTTGCAAGTTTCCCTCCACCAAGCTATTTCCTTCAAAGGATCCTTCCTTGGTGGTGTGGTCCCTCTGTCTACATATTCATTGTACAAGTGGTCACAAGAGTAACCATCGTCATCTCTTAGTGTGAATTGGGTAGAGATACTGTAAGAGGGTTCATTACCATCATACATCTCAAGGTCATTTTCCTCTATGGCATAGAAAGAATACTCCTCCTCATACTGCTCATACTCTGAATCTGAATAAGACATGGCTCTTACAGCTGGCAAAGACTTATGAAAATTACTTGTTTTCCAACTGTAAATTCTAATCCCTGAGCTTCCTTAGCACAGCTTCCGCAAGACTTGCCAAGATATTCATCTGAAACCTGCTTGTCTTCAAATCCATAGCTTGCCTAAATTGCTCCTCCTGATCTCTTAAAAATTTGTCAATCTCAATATTCTGCTGCTATAAAATCCACTCATCTCTTCGATCATAACATACAAACTTTGAAGTTTCTAATAGCATGTTTCTAGAGGATTTCAACTTTTCATCATCCAAATATAGTCGTAACCCAGTCAAAACAGCAGGAAATGGATTTAGGAAGGGCTATCTAATTAGTGCGTTGGTTTTGCGGGAAGTCAATAGATGAAATTTGAGAATTCTCCAGAATCTCTTGTTCTATGTTCCTCTTCCTAGGTGCCAGTAAATTCTAGGCCAAATCATTCTCAGACCCATGTAAGCTTGCGCCTATGATCTATTGTCCATGGTTACAAGAAGTAGACTGGGGGATGTATGAAGGCTTATTGATAGCCCGTTGACAGTTGGGAATTGGATCTGGGATTGGGATTGAATCTGTTGGTGTCGTTGCTGCTGAAGCTGATGATAATCCATGTAATTTCTAGGCCCAAATAAAGCAATTGGAATGGAGCCTTTTGTTTTCACCAACAAACAAGTGCATGGAAACAAACGTATTGCGCATATTGGCTGACTAACTTATACCACCATTTTGAGCCTCCAAACAAAGCGAGGGGATGGAATGTCGTAGCAATTTGAAACTGAGACGATCCTGCTGCAAGACATCTGCCCCAGTGGAATCAGCCTCCCAAACTGCCAACGATCTCTGCTAAAGGGATCGCCTAATTTCCTTGATGATTTTCGGTGCTACTGCAGAAGTTTCGCCCCCCCCTCTCTATCAGCGTTCTTTGCTTAAATTCAAGCTGAACATGGGTAATATCACCATCCTCTCAACACACAAAAATCTCCCTTTTAATGTGATTCTCAGCCTCCCTCTTGAACGGATAATTCGCCCTCCAATAGAGATGCGACTTGGGATGGATTTGACTTCTAGGGATGAACTCGATCCGCTGTCTGATCCACCACCAAAAATGCAAGTTTTGAACAAGAACAAGAATACCTCTCTAGAATGAAATGCCTTCTCAAACCTTCTTCACGCTGGGAAATTTATTGGTGGAATGCACCCTCGTGACAGTGTCTTGCTTCTCAACAAATATGCCCTCCAACAGAGACGCGACTTGGGATGGATTTGAATTCTAGGGATGAACTCGACCCACTGTAAATGCCTCTCCCAAGTCTGAATCTGTCCCCTTTTTGCAGCAACCTCTCTTCCAACGAAGTCGATCAAAAATTGGAATTGATCCTTTCTTTAAGGTGAATGCAGCTTCAAAAATAAATTTGACCCTCTCTTGCTCAATTCGGTTCTCCTATGAGCCCGTCGATATTCTTCACGCGATTTCGGGTTCTCTTTCTTCAGTAAGTGCAGCCCCACGATGAACTCGACCTCTCAAGGAATTTGGCCCTAGCAAACATGGTCTTCCACAAGGAATTGGTCAAGAAAGAAGACAATGGACTAAAAATGTCAAATGAAGCTCGGTTGGAAACCCTGGATGTGGGTGCATTTCCCATCAGGATGGCAATATCACCAGCTCTGATTTTTTAAATTAAATGCACACGTGAAATGGAAACCCTCAATAGCTTCCCATTCAGGCTGGCAGGAAAACCAGCTCTGATACCAATGTAATATCCCAGATCCGGGATGATCACAAAATATATAAAATTACCAACATTAATCAATTTTACATTGATTTATAACTTTTACCAGCAACATGTGTTCTCCTAGACATTTCATTAAACACTTTAAACACATTCCATAACACATGACAATGGCGAGATAATATTGGAACCTTTATTATTACTAACAAAGAGTAAACAATACAATAACTATGGCTATGATATCAGCTACCAAAATACATCCAACAAGAACCTGAAAGGTGATGCCAACCCGGATGATGAATCTCCAATGAAGACCCTGAATGGATCCTCCCCCTTTTTCCAGCTAGGGTGGGTTTGTCACACCACCGAAACTAGACCAAAATGGATGGATGGAGTTTGCCAACCCCAAACGAAAACTCTAGGATAACCCCTAGACGGTCTTAAGAACAAATCTCCAAATATTCAAGCATGCCTTTTCCCTTTGCCTCCGCCTCCTTTTATCCTTGGAAAGTCTCCAATACCATGGATAAATACCATGGGCCAATAAAAACCATGTTCTATTATTTACCTTTTGCCCATACTATATAAAAATACTATAGAACAGCAGAAACCATGCCCTGGGTAATTATTACTTCCCCTTAGCCAATAATTATTTCCTCCTTATTTGTCACCATTAATAATTTTCTAAATTTTTCTTAGCTGACCTTGGTCTATTTTCCTTAGGCCAAAATTGGGGACATGACAATTCCACTCCAGCATGTCGTCCTCACTTAACAATTACTTACCAAGGCTGACATCTCTAGGAGAGTCTAATAACCCTAATGCCCCACAACTTGTGGGGACTTTTCCCCTCCTATCAACAAGGAGGGTTAACCTTAACACAATGGTGGGGAATATTGACTCGACTTACAATAAATCACCTAGGGCTGAATTATCTAGGATATTCTAATAAACCTAGGGCCCCACAACTGCGGGGACTTTAACCCTTGAACAATAAGGAGGGTTACCCACAATGACTTGACATGACTTGTTTACATTATAGAATATCCCGATCGGAACATCGGGGCATGACATGACTCAATTACATTACAAACATTTCCCGAAATAAACATCGGGGTATGTACCCAAGATATACAACTGAATACATTTCGAAGTTACAATTACAACAACACTCCCTCTTAACTAGGAATGTATTCTTTCGACACAATTTATCAGCACAAGTCTTCTTCTCTGTATCATCTGGATCATCATCGAGTTCTCATCATCTTCATCTTCAAGTCATCTTCACTGGATCTAGATCATCACTTGATCTGGATCATCATCATAGGATCTAGATCATCACTCGATCTGGATCATCACTGGAGCTAGAACATCTCTGGATCTGGATTATCTCTGTTGGATCATCATCACAGGTGCTATCTCTTGATTCTTCTCGTCATGGGAAGTTCTACAGAACCAACCCTTTTTCATGCTGGTTGTAGGCCTAGCCTCCAAGTAGGTCTTCATCTTCTTTAGCACTTATATCTGACCATGATAGGAAAATTTATTCACACAACATGTCAGAAAGGCTCTGCACTTACATATAACCATGATAGGAAACTTTATTCACACATCATGATAGGAAACTTTATTCACACATCATGATAAGAAACTTTTATTCACACATCATGTCAGAAAGGCTCTGCACTTATATCTGACCATGATAGGAAAATTTATTCACACATCATGACAGGAAACTTTATTCACACATCATGATAGGAAACTTTTATTTACACATCATGTCAAAAAGGCTCTGCACTTATATTTGACCACGATAGGAAACTTTATTCACACATCATGATAGGAAACTTTATTCACACATCATGTCAGAAAGGATCTGCACTTATATCTGACCACGATAGGAAAATTTATTCACACATCATGATAAGAAAATTTATTCACACATCATGATAGGAAACTTTTATTCACACATCCTATCAGAAAGGCTCTCAACCCCAGGCTGAGTGTCAGTCCCAGACTGAACAAATTCTTGGTAACTAACTAGGTGCCTCCATTCTCCCAGAGAATGGCATTTAGCAATTATATCTAATCATGTAGGAACCAATCCTACAATCACATCAGAATGGATCAGCACTCATATCTGACATGGAAGGAACCAATCCTATCACCATGACAGAATGGCTCAGCCCTTACATCTGACCATGGAAGGAACCAATCCTCTCACCATGTCAGAATGGCTCACGGAATCATCACTTCCCCTTGGCTCGATCTGAAGAACACCAAGCTTCTCCTTGAAGTACTCAAACTTCACTCTGGCCAATGGCTTATTCAACACATCAGCTATCTGTTCGTCTGTCACAACATACTGGAGCTTCACTTCTCCTCTCTGCACCATATCCCTGATATAGTGATATTTGATCTCGATATGCTTTGACTTGTCATGGAACACTGAGTTCTCTGACAACTTCCCACAACTCTGGTTGTGGTAATATATACAAGTAGCATCCAACTGGAGATCAAATAAATCAGACAGTAGCTTCCTCAACCATACTGCCTCACAACTAGCTAAACAAATTGTGACATACTCTACTTCAGCTGTACTTAGTGCCACATAGAACTGCTTCCTGCTAAACCAAGAGATCACACTTGATCCCATACTGAAGCAACACCCTGAAGTGCTCTTCCTATCGATGGCGCTTTCTGCCCAATATGAATCAACATAACCCTCCAGGTTAATCTTCTGATTCGTCTCATACTTGAGCCCATAATCAACTGTACCCTTTGCAACCATCAGGTGAACATGTCTCAATGTGTTCACAGCAAATAAAATATATGGTCTCATATTCGTCAGGTATGTCAAGGACCCAATCATCTAACAATACATCGTAGCATCAATTGATTTTGATGAAGCATCACTAAATAGCTTCAAGTTCGATGCCATAGGTGTGTTTATGGCCTTGCAGTCCATCATCCCAAACCTCTTCAGGATATCTACTGCATACTTCCCTTGTCCTAGGGAGATTCCATCTGCATTTTGCCACACCTCCATGCCTAGAAAATCGTGTGTCATATCCAAGTCCTTCATCTCGAACTCGGCAGCAAGTCTTCTTCTTGCAAATTTAATGAGTTCCTCTTTTCTTCCAGGAATAAGTCATCAACATATAACAGGAGCATCACTGGTCTTCTGCCTTCAACCTTGAAGCAAAGGTTGGAATCCACTTTACTCTCAGTAAAGCCTAGAGTCATCAGTAATCTATCCATCCAAATCGAACCTTAGGATCTTCTGCATTCACTCCGTCTGAAGCGGAGCATCATTCTCCCTCTGTCTTCTGTACTCTATGCACTGAAACATTATGTACCAGAGTGACAAGTAGCTTCCTCTGCTACTAATATTCTATGTATGCATCTAGGATCATTGGATACCAAGATCCTCTATCTTGAACCTTTTCAAAAGTTCTTCTTGCACCCATCTCTGAGCTTGTCATCTTCTTCAAGCTCCTCATGTATGTATTATCCCATGGGTGTCTTCTGAGCTAGTACAAGGTCTTCTTAAATTTGCACACATGAGTCTGCCTGTCATGTGCCATAAATTTTGGTGGTTGCAAATGTCTCTTTGTAGTCTATGCCTTCTTTTCGTGAGAAGCCTTGTGATACGAGTCCTGCCTTGTATCCCATGATGTTGTCATCTACTGCATGCTGGATCTTGTAGATCCATATGGAAGATACTACATACTTCCCTTCAGGTATCGATGCTGCATCCTAGACATCATTCTTCATTTTGGATTATTAGAGTGAATCTTGAACTGTCGTTACTTGTACTTCGGAACAAGTCTCATCCTTCTTTGCTTGTAGGTGATTGTACGCGATCTTTCCTACAATTCAAATGCATTAGTTGTATGGTTAGAAACATTTCATAAGTCATATTCATAATGAAAAATTCTTATGCATAAATATATGATCATGCAGCTATTTAAGCCAATACAACATTCATCCATCTCTCACGGAGACTTTTCTAGATGCCTTCCATCTCTACCAGGACAACATTGATATTGTGCACTAATCCAATATGTCAGCAAAGAGGTTTCATTCTAGATTAGTAGCAATGGAGAGTTGTATAGCACCATGAGCTACTTACCCATCACATGCATATTAGTAGTATACTATCATTAATGCAAACATTCTATCATTCATATAACATCAACTGAATATGAACAAATGCATAACAAAAAATATATCATGAAATGACAATTGAATACTTATATTTATTTGTTTCGTGGGTAGACTCCTTGAGCCTTCAGCTTCATCATCTTCTTCATTCATCATTTCTTATCCAAATGCTAAGATGGATAAGAGTTTCTTCAAGATTTGAGTCCTTCGTATTCCTCATCGCTTGAGAGATCTTCTTTGGATGGTGAGAGCTTGATCTTCAGTTTCTCCCATCTTCTCTTCTCTTTTTATGAGTCGAGCTTCTTCTTCTTTCCAGAGTCTGCTGAAAGTAATCACTTCCTTCTGGCACACATTCCTGGCATGAATGAATCCCATGATCCTGGGAGGCCATTCAAGGTGGCTATCACAACTTCTTCATTCTACTGCTACAAGTTGTTCTTTGATTTGAGATACCCTCGTAAAGTATGACTGTATGGTCTCTGCATTCTAGATCTTCACATTCTTCAACTGTTTTCTCAAATTCATATTCTGATTTATGTTCTTCCCTTCAAATAGTTTGGTCAAGGAATCAAACATCTCTTTTGGTTTCTTTAGGGAAGACACTTGTGGTATAAGGTGACCCGTGATTGAATCAGCAATGATCTTCTTGGCCTTGACCAAGTTCTTCTGGTGTAAGGCTTTGAGCCTCATCTCCCTCTGGAACCTCTCTACTTATGTAGGTGTCCAATTCATTTGCTTCAAGAACTAGTGACATCCTATACTTCCATGCTTGGAATTTTTCAGCCTCACCAAGCTTGTCATCAAGCTGATGTGATAGATCACTTTGAAATGAGAACCTCAAATGAAAATAGCAAAAGATTAGATCTTATCGATTTGAGGTGTCCATCCTAGTTCCGGAGTTGGCTGATCCAGGGTTTGTCAGAGAAACCCTAATTTTCAAAACTTGGAATATTTCAGATCTGATTGGATAGAAATATATACCTCTTCAAGGTGATCTGTCCAATGTACTCATTTTCTGAAAATAGTGGAGGAAAGCTCCCGAAACAGGAAGCCCTAGTTTTCCAATTTCTTCTGCAGAAATTCCTGATACTGTTTCTCCAGTATATCCAAAATTAATGCTCCTCTATGTCTAAAAATTTTCACTGAGGTATCCTCACCTATCCCTGTTCCATCACCACAGGTTACATCAGAATTTGTTTCACGAATTGGGACTTATGAGTGTTTTGCCAAGGTGACCTGTTTTGGGATTGTTCAGTATAGTGAAGTTGTACAGACTTACACGTGTTGCGGTTTCATCTTCTGGGTTTGAAAATTGGAAGAAAGAAAGTACAGTCTATTCCATTTTTGAAACATCTTCATAAATTTCATTGGACCTTTGTAGCCCTAGATATAGTAATTCTCCCCAGGTGTCATGTTTGGGGATGAATCCTGGGAGAGGCTAGAACCCTAACTTGGAGGAATCATATATCCTATAATATAGTGAATCTGAGGCTAAAACTTGGACACATTGTACATCAGGATTTTATCTTTGACCTGTGAAAATTTTGGCCCCTAGGACTTCTGCAATCCTGAGATATAGAAAATGTACCAAAATTTATCATTTTTAGTATTTAGGGTTTTTCTAGCCCAGGGTCAAACTAGGGTTTGTATTTCCCGAAGTTTCACCCAACCAAAATTCTCTACCCAGGTATCTAAACTTCAATTTTGATGAGGAGAGAAATCCTATGTCAGGATCACTCAAAAATTCCTCTTTATAAGAAGCCCTAATTTCCTGCACCAAAAACGGAAAATGTTCGGAATTGAATTCCACTTCAACAGAAAGATGTGCCCTTCAGTGGAGAGTCATCCTAGCATACTTTTGCTGATGGATTGTGGAGAGAGACTCAAAAAGTAAGAATCCCTAGCTTCTGCAACTCCACAATGTCTTCCTCTCAGGTTAGCTCTGATACGATGCTAGATTTTTATCATTCAAGCTACCATTATCTTAGGATCTTTAACTGAGAGAATAACATGCACAGCAAAAATCACAAGAGACAAGAGACACAGATTTTCCTTGGGGAAACCATAAAGGACAAAACCCCACAACTTCCTCAGAGATAGAACGAGCACCAATGGCAGCAGTAAAACCTGAAAACATAAAGATGATCTCTAACAACTTGTTCTCTCTCTCTCTCTCTCTCACTTGAGAGAGCTACTTCTCTCACTCATGCGCCCCGGTGAGTGAGTGTGTGTATTATAAATAGAGAGTCTCACTCTCTATTTATATTCTTTCATTCGCTTTAATTCCACTCCAACATGTCGGCCTCACTTAACAAGTACTTACCAGGGCCGTCATATCTAGGAGAGTCTAATAACCCTAGTACCCCACAACTTGTGGGGACTTTTCCCCTCCGATAAACAAGGAGGGTTAACCTTAACACAATGGTGGGGACTATTGCCCCGACTTACAATAACTCACCTAGGGCCGACTTCTCTAGGATAGTCTAATAACCCTAGGGCCCCACAACTGCAGGGGCTTTAACCCTTGAACAATAAGGAGGATTACCCACAATGACTTAACATGACTTGTTTACATTATAGAATCTCCTGATCGGAACATCGGGGCATGACATGACTCAATTTCATTACAAACACTTCCCAAAATAAACATCGGGGTACAATACATAAGATATACAAGTGAATACATTCCAAAGTTACAATTACAACAACGTTTCCTATGTCAAAGCCGTCAAATTTCCTACAACAAGGCCGTCAAATTTCCTACGGCAAGGTCGTCGAATTTCCTATGACAAGGTTGTCGGACGAGGGCCCCAGGATGTCGAAAATGCGACAAAAATCTACCATCGGAGCCACAACAACTTCGTCGAATTGAAATGAAATCCGATAATAGCTGCTAGGCATTGAACGTCAGCTAACCAATCGTGGGTACTGTATGTTAATAATAAAAAATTGTATTCATCAAACATTGATGAATACAAAATTTTTATTATCAAACATTATATCTACTGATCTAAAAACTTCTTGAGAAAGAAAAACATGTTGATTCCTACTTGGAAATTAACAATCAGAGTTTGACAAAGGACTGTTTGAAACTCCCAAGATGACCATTTTGTACCTTCTGTATACTATTTGCACTACCAAATACCTTCTGTACCTTTTGAAAATAAATATTTTGATTCCACGTACAAAATATAAATATTTAAAAAAAATAATGGTGAAAATGCTCTTGCTTCTATTTTTTTGCATGATGGGATTGGAAGAATTGTTATATTGTTATTAGAATCAAGGTGAGTCTATATTTGGCGTGCCCTATCCCTATCCTTGCTAGCAGTGACCATATCTTCTTTTCCTTCATATAAATGATTGATACTTGACGTTCTTGGATGTTGCAACCAGGCCTAACGTACACTCTATAAATATTTAGTCGTATGGAGCTCTTTGTTTTGGCTACTTAATTCAAGCACTGGTTTAGGAAAGCATTCAAGCATTATGTTAGAAAATCTCTCGCTAACGAGTTCACTTGTTTCACAACACTTTTCGTAACAAGAAAAAGAAGAGCGACACAAGTATCTTTGCTTTATGCGATCAAAAAATTCGGTGTTCTCTTCTCCCCTTTTCTTCTTAATTGGGTGATATTTATTTAGGCTGGTCCCTTCACCACCAAGGTCCTTTGCTGGTGGAACTGAGCAAATAAAGACTTAGCACTTCATGGATTCAAAGAGAACCTAGGACGGGACTAATTATGAAGCAACATAAAATATTTTTTTAGGAAGCCTATTAAGTCAACAAATAGGGAAAAGGACATCACACAAGATTTAAGAAGGTGAGTAGGTTTGCATTTTTATATCCACTACATATATTTTTTATACCAACCTTGTAATGCTAGAAAAAGTATAGCATAGCTCATATGCAAACAAAGATTGTATGAGGTTGAAGTGAATAAAAAAATGAAAAATACTAATTCAAAATATTAGAAACTTCATTCCTCGTAATTATTTGAGTATCATGTTTCTAAAATATAGTTAGAGAATACTTCCATGCCTTAGACAGAGCCAAAGTGTGTGTAACAAATCAAAGTGTGCAACAAAATTGAGCGGTGAAATAAATTCAATACCATAGCCTCATGATGGTTCAAGGTCACACTTAGTTCAAATCTTAGCTTTATTGCATCAGGTGCTCTAGGTATTTCAACAAGTTCAAGATAAGCCAGAATATTTGCATTTGTTGTTGCCTCTCTTTGTACCCAATGATTCTTATGTTATTGTTATTAGATCTAGTTTTGTTACAACAGATGCTAGACCATGCTGCATTGATGACCCCATTGATGGGTCGAAATCTCAACTATGGGACTACATCACTTTACATCTCAATAAATCAATACCAGGATTTGCATCACCCCTCTAAAAGAAAATGATGCCATGCCAATCATAAGCGGATGTGAATATGTATAAACCTGTATAGTAGTAATTACATGTGGCCATTATGTTGTGTCATGCCATCTTAGTCTACAATACAACCATTACAGGTGGTCATTGGATTGAGAGGTGGTGACAATGCATTCATTCCTCTGACAAGAAGAAGTAGAGCATTCATTTCCACAAAAAATGATCAAGCAAATCTACCACATAAAACTTAGGACAACCAAAACCATCAATTTTTTGTGTAGAACAGATGGAAAAATAATGCAACTAATTGAAAAACTTGGGCAATATCATCTCAAATCACAAGATGGCTCCACATAGCAAACAAATTTATATTTTCCAAAGTTAAACTATGTCATTACTTGTGATGGTATAAGGTATTTAATTCTATGATATCATCTAAAATGAAGTTGTAACTAATTACATCACTTATTACGAATAATACGTACATTATAAACTATTCCTTACTATGTCACTCTAATGGGAATCATAGACTCTACCTAAGAGCTTAACCTCTAATAGGTATCAATAATCTCTGTTGTAAGCTATTACATACCAGTATTGAATCTTAATACATATTGTATAGGACAACCACTTATGAATAAGTATGGTCCATCAATGGTATTATATCATTACACAATTCTATGAATCGTATATGAAACACAAGTTATACATATGTTATAATTGCAATGTAACTAATAGTACTAGTGTGATTGATACGAGCTATGAATACATGTCACTGATTGAGATATGATAGTTTTCATCTATAATAAGTAAGATTTAATGATGGTACAACATATCATACATCCAAAAGTTCCATCTTCTTATAAAAAATAAGAAAGAAAATTCTAACTATATGGTTGATATGTTGAGTCGTCCCATAGCTCAAATATTACATATTTTGGATATATTTGATCTTTCTTATGAAGACTAGAAATAGTTGTATACTTTATACCCTTTTCTTGGTCCCATCTAGCATATAATACATCATTTCACTTAACTAAATCAAACTCATTTTGACCATCCATGGCTCATTAGGTCAAATCATTTTTAGATCATATGTACTTCCACACTGACTAAATTTAAAGTCAACTTCATTAGGAAAGTTTGTTTAGTTTTCTAATTAAAAATGGAAAATCATGGAATAACCGACCTGTTGAAACTTGAAACTAATAACTTAATATCACGTACTTTAAAATATTCTTGGAAAAGATGGAACAATTTTAAGATTTTATTTTATATTTGCTCATTTGAATCTGTGCTTCCTGCATACAATATTTTCAAACTTCTTATTTTGCTTCGCTTTGCTAAGATAGCATAAAAAAGTGCATCATTTTAAGTTCAACACAAAAAGTTGGTCTTCAGTAAATTGGTATATAACTTTGTAAGTGTAGTATCAGCCTCTCTGAAATATCAATTTAGGGTACTCACATTTTAAATAAAATACCTAAGTGAAAAACACTGATAGCCTTTAAAAATTATGTAATGGTCACATGAACTTGCATTAGAAAACCTGAACACCAAACAACAATGGAGAAAAAGGGAAAACAAAAAAAGGGGTAGCTTCTGAGAGAATAGGGTTGAAGCAAAAGCCCACAATATAATTACCTTAAGAATGTTGTTGCAAACAATGGCCACAATGCTCTTTGCAATGTGAATATTTTCTCCAGCAACAATTGTCAAGTTGGTAATAATAGGTTTGGAGTTGAAAGTAAGCTCATCAAGAGCAATTTTATACTGGCTAACAAGCTCATGTTGTCCCCCACCTCGTGAAGAAGAATTGTCCCTTTCCCTTTCGTTGTCTCTATCAACTCTGTCATTGTCATGGTCGAGAAAACCTCTTCTCCTTCTGTCCCCCTCCCATTCCCTTTCAATTTCCCTGAACCTCTCAAGCAACGCGCTGCCTCTCCAAAGACCATTCCCGGTCCATAACACGTTGAAACCCCCGATGGTCTCTTTCCCTCTCTATGTCTTCTCCAATCCAGGCCTTCTTGAAAGTAAGATTCCTCGACCTTTCAATCGACCTTCTAGAACTTTCTATCTCCATTTATTTCCCTGCTCCTCTCCATAATTTGACCTAGGTCATTTCACAAATCCCTTTGCAATCAAGTGCGATGGGTTTTATTTTATTACCAGTGGCAGGTCACGAGGTCAAAACGTGTCCAAAACCTAGCAAATTTAGGGTTTTTTTGGTAACAAAATAAAGCCTCCAGTATCCCAAATAAAGAACCCTTTGCAGATGCCTATGAGTTACAAATCCGAGTTTAATACTTGAACCTTTGCTATTGTTAAACTGACCCGGAAATTTTGTGGTTCGGTTGTTTAATGAATTCCTTGCAAGTATCCTGAGAATCTTATTCAATATCAATAATAGCGGCAAATTCCTTTTGAATAAATTTTGGCAGGAACTAAATATCTCCCGTTTATTCTAGTTCAAAGAATTGCTTCTATGTACAGGTAAATGTTGTGGTCATTACCTGAAAGCGGCGTTGAACTCCAGGAAGTGGCGAAATCGGATCCTCTTCCATCAAAATAAATTTTCGGAGCTCCAAGTTGAATAAACACAGAGCCAAAGAAAGTGTAATTTGTACCCGTCCCAAATCAAAATGATGAAATCTATTGGCTAGCACAAAGAAATAATTTACAAAGAACGATGAATAACCAAGAAAATATTAGCAGCCATATTTTTGATGGGGTCGGTCGTATGGAGGACGTGAAAATCCTTCCAAGATTTTATTTAGTGTTGAGGTTGGGCTACGAAATCTTGCGCTCGAACCGACAGTCTAAAGGGAATAATTGCAGAGCAGGGTGTCTATGCTTTTAATAATAAATTATCATCACCATAATTAGAAGAATTTCCTACGACAAGGCCGTCGAATTTCCTACGACACATCCGTTGAAAAACCTACACAAGGCCGTCGAATTTCCTACGACAAGGCCGTTAAATTTCCTACGACATATCTGTCAAAAAACCTACGCACTAGTGTTGGATATCCAACGTTATAGCTGTCACATTTTTTGTCGAACTCGCTGTCGAAAAACCTACGCCTACGCCGTCGAAAATTCAACGGCGCTAAAATAATTCAAAAGGCTCATTACTTTTCATCATTGTTGTTTGACACATCCATACGATACGTTGGATGTCGTCAGATTCTGCCTTGGAGATGGGAGCCTTGGATAATAATGAACCATGAGAGGACTTGGTGGCAAATTGTGGTAGCTCCAACACTATTACTCATCGCTCAAATGTTGGCCGGTCATTGACTAGTAAGAGACAAATATTATTTTTCTACCCAATTTGGTGAAAGGAATTTATTTTGGAATATATTATGACAAGAAATATTTATGTGTAGCTCTACATACAAAGATGTTGTTGATATTAGAAATTGAAGGTTTTCTATTTCGCAAGAAATTCATAGAAAATGCCTCCAATAAATAAAAAAAAGGAATAAAAAAAGTACTTTGGAGACAAAAAGAAGAAGAAGGGTTTTAGTAAAATACATGAATCAACTGATATCATAACTTTCATTGCATCCTAAAGTTACATCCATTAAATGTAACCTATCATTTCCTTATTCAAGAGAGGGAAACATTAGATGTAACCTATGGATATTTTAATATGGTAGGGTTTTAGTAAAATACATGAATCAAGCGATATCAAAACATCCATTGCCACCTAGAGTGACATCCATTAAATGTAACCTATCATTTCCTCTCTCAAGAGAAGGAAACATTAGATGTAACCTATGGAGATTTTAAATTATTTAATGTGTTTTCTATTTTTTCGGTGACGTTGCTATTTTAATTTGAATCTAATGTAATTATTAGTTCAGTGTGACTCCTTTATTAAATCATTTTAATCTGAAAATTTTTGGGCAATGTTTGTATTAGTCTTTGAAATTTAAAATATTCATTTACAGCTGCATGTTTGTGATCATTAACTTGATGAACGAAGTGTTATTGTTTTGGTTATATATATAGTCACGATTTGTGTATGTAGTCCGAATATCACCGCAAAAGAAACTATTGGTCCTGGGAGTAGAGGGATTTCTGTTTGGAGTTTTGACATTATCCAACAAAGAAGAATTTTCTAATCAACCTCATTTTGTCCATAATTGTTATCATTATTATGCACGGATGTTCAGCCTTGATATTATCAATGCTGGAAGAGAACATTTTGACATTGCTATGTGGTTTTCCTCACTCAACAACATGGAAATTAAAAAATATCTTAATAGATTTGAATGGTTGAAGAATGAGGACTTTGCATTTTTTGGGTGGTCGAGGGCAATGTAAACATAGTATGATTTATAATTCCTCAATTTATGCATGTTATAATGTTGGTGAAGTACTACAAATATACAAAAAGTCATTCAAGGATGTACTTAGCAAATATGGAGATATATATAAAAAAATCTGGCATGTTGTTTATAAATTAAGGACAATATCATTAAGAAGATAATAGCAAGGAAAATTGCCTAAAATGCCAACTAGTTGGACATTTCACGGTTCACAAGAGAGAAATAATTATAAAAACAATGTTTTGTTCTCTGTTGCATCATCTCGTACCTCATTAAAAAATGGGGCATTAGTTAAAAACAATCAACTTCAGATGATCGTCGGATTATACAGACAACAATTCATTTAGTGATTTGTATAGTTTGACAACTTTGACAAATTGATGTTAAAACTTCTTTTGTATATTTATCTTGGGCAATTTTCATATAATTTATGGACATTATTAGAAAGAACGGGATTGGAAATGGAACAATTTAGAATAATATTAACACAAGATTATTGTTCTTGCATAGTCAGAGGGTATTTTTTAAGGATTCTAATATTATACTTAAATATAGTATTTTAGGCGATTGTTTTGGATTGAAAAAAAAGAAAAAAAACATGTTTATAGATAGGTAGGCGAATATTAAATATGAAACATAAAATTAACACTTAAATGTGTAAATTTTGGCAAATATTATGATAAAAAAAACATATTTTATGTAAATATAGGCGATATTAGACACTAAAAATGACCAAATAACGAATTTATTTTTTGGAAAAAACCTAATAAATAGCCAATTCACAAAATTTTGCCCCTAAAAATTACCCTGCCAGAGAGGGTTATCATGGTGATGGGAATCCTTATGTATTTCTCAAACGTTTAACCAAAGTTGGTTTTGGGGCTAGTCTTACCTTTCATTAAAACCCTGGCTAAGATGTCAATGACACATTCCTGCTAGATCGATTATGGTCTTGCTTGCTGCAACTGAATGGTGTGAGTGATGTGAGGCTAGTTGTAAAAAAAATGGAATACATTCAAATGTTTGTTTGTACTATGTTCAATTGTGTGATTATGATAATTGTAAATTGTTGAGTTTGGTTTTGAAAAGTGCAAAATCAGAGCTTGAAAGTGCCAAAATCGGTTTTCAAAATTACAAATTTAAGCAGTGAAAGTGTCAAAAAGACCTTTCCAAAAGCGCAGAATCATGTTCTAAAAGTGCCATTATCATATTTGTTATATTGGAAAAAATGCAAAAACCAGTTTCAAAAGTGACAATACCAAAAGAAAAGGTACACTTTTGGAAACTTAGAATTGGCACTAACCAAATTTTGGACTTTAGAGACCTTCATTTTAGCATTTAGAAAGGTTGCTTTTTACCAGTCTTCAAAGTGACTTGGACTATAATATGTCGTAAGTTTAATGAAATAGGCATTTGTGGTGCATCCTCTCAATATGTCGTAAGTTTAATGAAATAGGCATTTGTGGTGCATTTGCAATAACCATATGATCTTTACTTTAGTTTTTTTATGGATATTGGTGACAAGTTGATCCACTTTTTAGTCTTGGAGTACGACTTAACATTGTTTTTTATTGGCTAAAAGCTTATTTTCCTTGGATGTAATGAAACGTGGAAATGGTCCAAGACTTAGAGGTACCTTGGAAGAATGGAAGTCTACCCTCTTATGTACCACCAATAGGTTATTTTTTCTTGGTAGCTTCAATGAAGATTAATAGGGATACTGGATTTTCAATGGATATTGGTGACAAGTTGAGCCACCTTTTAGTCTTGGAGTATGACCAGCTAACACTACTTTTGAATGGCTAAAAGCTTGTTTCCCTTGGATGTAAGGAAATATGGAAATTGTTAGGGCTAACCTTGACTTGGGAGTGATTCAAAGGTGGTTTGGGTCTAGCACATGGTTTCTTGTAGTCCATGGTATTTTACAATTGTATTTGGTTGCCAAAGGTATTTGGTGTTCCATGGTATTTGGTGGCCCATGGTATCGTCCCAAGGTTTTGCATGTAAAGAATCCTTTATAAGGCTTGAGGAGGATCCATTGTAAAGTGGCCTAGAGGTGAGTGATGGCTAGCTCACTTGGCTCGTCTTGGCCAGTTTAGGTCAAGGGAGATAATGGATCTAATATGGTGGTTTTTTCTTGGTTTCGGGTTTTCCATGTAAACATTGTGTGCCTAGCTTAAATGCGTTGCTATATGGATTTGTGTTCTCTCACTATTAAGTATATGTATGCTCGTTAAAATCCTAAGAACTGGTATCAGAGCTAGGGTTGGCATATAGTTGTGCTTGTTGTGTTATACCTGGTTTTTTGAATTAATTGTGGGGTGCATGTTCGGTGGTACCTGAAACCCTAACAATATTTATGGGTTCTTGGATAGAATGTAATTTCCTTGGGTGCTAGAAGCACAAGGTATTCCTCTTACTCGTAGAGAATGGATTACATCAAGTGTGGAATGAACCACTGAGTAGGCATGAGGGTGGCAGGTGTACTCATAGCCTAACTTGATATAGCTCGACTTCAATTGCGGGAAGACATGTGAGATGGTTTAGTCTCAGTTGTGGGACCAAGATTGATGAACCATGTATGCGAAGAGAATTCCTATAAAACGGGCGGTTACAACGGTTGAGGATCCATGTAATCCGGTAGATGGGTTCTTTTTATATGGACGTCAATGACAAGGTTCGATGCAAGTAAGAAAGGAGTATGGCATAAAATGAGCAGGAAGGAGAGCACGAAGAAGCGAGAGGATGAAGCAGCGAATGGTGATGGTATAGTCTCCATGAATGCACATGAAAAAATTAATGGAGCAATTTGCATGTAAATGGGAATATGGTCGCAAGACTTGATAAAGCATGCATACACTTGGGAATTTACTGGTAAAGTCGAGAGGTAAACCTAGGTGATGTGAGGGGGGTTGGTGATTACTCCAAGTCAAGTTTAAAGGGGGGATTTTTAGGGCTAACCTTGACTTGGGAATGAGTTAAAGGTGGTTTGGGTCTAGAATATAGTCTTGGGCACATGGTTTATTGTATCCCATGGTATTTGGTTTCCAAATGTACATGGCGTTCCATGATATTTGGCGACCCATGGTATTGGCTTGAGGTATTGCATGTAAAGAAGTATTTATAAGGCTTGATGAGGCTCCATTATAAAGTGGCCTGGAGGTGAGCAGTGGCTAGCTCACTTGGCTCGGCATGGTCGGTTTACATCAAGGGAGATAATAGATCTATTATGGTGGTTTTTTCTCGGTTTTGGGTTTTCCACATAAACATTGTGCGACTAGATTAAATGTGTTTCTATGTGGATTTGTGTTCTCTCATTATTAATTATACGTATGCTCGTTAAAATCCTAAGAGAAATGTCCCAATACCTAAAGTTACCTTACAGGAGTGGAAGTATACCCTCTTATGTACCACCAACATGTTATTTCAAGTAGTCTTGTTTTGTTTATACATGATAATGTTGCTACATGATGGAGTCTTGAGATTGTATCAATAAATACTATGCTAGTAATCTTGATTGTAATAGAATTTTTCTCACTTTGGAAAAAATTCTCTATTTTATGGGAGGATGGGTGGTGATGGTTTAGATGTGTATGTTTCATGAGATAGTGGATGTTGATGGTGCATTTGTATATAGATGTGTTTAAGAAGGTGAGTAGTGGGTGAGTGTGCATGTACACACCCAAACCCTTGGCCGCCCATCCTACGTGTCTTAGGGAAGTGAATGATGGGGGTGTATATGCATGCATGAGAGAGTAGGTAGTGATGTTTGCATCTATATTATCTTGCATATACACTAACCAATTGATATCCCTCTTAAAACAAGATTTATTATGCACAAATTCACTCTCCACCACCCTCCCTCCAAAGAGGTGAGAGAGAGGGGCATGTATGTATATGATTCACTTCAAACTAGAGTTGTATTTACATTTGCTTGGTTATATATCAACATGTTTAGATCCATGCTAACATTTTAAGGGTGTAGAAAATGAGAGTTTGCACTTTGTGAATATTAATTTGTCATGGTGCTAGATTTAGGGAAAAGAGTGATCTAGGTTGAATTCAATTTAGATGGAGTACTATTATATTATTATATGTTGACATGTGGCTTAGTGGTTGGGATGGAGCATATTCATACAAAGAGATCAAATCTAAATCTTGGTGGTGTGTACAATATTTGTGTTAAGTACCTAACCATTAAAATATTATAATCAATAAGCATACACAAAATGAGAATGTCGAGCATAACTCTCAAACATCTAATAGAGATGAGTTACAAATTTCAACTCTTCAAAAAATAATTGAATATGCCACAAAGTGGCTAGTCCTTACCAAATATAAACATTAGGAAACAAAAACTTCTAAGCTGAATGTAGAAATTGAAAAAGTAAATGACAAATAAAAATAACATAAATATTTTTATAGAATTTATCACATCAAATTGTCTATTTTTTCTAAAAGAAAAAATCATTTTATTCAATATTTTTTAGTGAGAAATCAAAATATACATTGGTATGTCCAAAAAAACCTATCAAGCTTTTAACTCTTTCTCCAGTTTATAAAACTATATCTAAAAATATTAACATCTACTATTTTCACCTACAATTAAAAAACAATCAAACAAACAAACCAAAACCAAAACATTTCAATTTCATACTAATGGGTCACATTTTCTTCAAATTCAAGATGAAAGAAACTTTTGACAACTTAAAAAGACTTTGGTGAACACATCAAACTAATCTTATTTAAGAAGACTAAATATTAAAATAAAAATATATGCAATTAATAATATTAAAATTAAAACATCACATCAAAAATTATAATAAAATTCAATATAATAAAATTTAATAATGGCATATGAAGGTTTCTACATAATATTTTTTAAATATTAAAATTAAAATATATATAATTAATAATATCAAAATCAAAATATCACATCAAAAGTCATAATAAAATTCAATAATGATATGTGAAGGTTCTCATATAATATTTTTAAAAAGTTTCATATTAAATATTTTTAATTTTTTTTAATATATTAAAAACAAAATTACATTTTGAAAGATTCTGTTAATTAATAAAATTTAAAAATTTATTTTTAATCTTAAAAAAAATCAATTTAATAAATTATTTTTAAAACTATTTTTTTAATAATTTACTTCATATTTGCCCCTTGATATGAGTGATAAAACTAAGTAATATGATTTCCTTGTCATTGTTAGCATGGTCATGATCTGTGTATCAAATTTCGTGTTTTTTCATGGTTGTTACATTTTTTTTAAAATTTATGTGTTATTGTTGTTTCCATATTTCACATTATATACATTTTCTTTATTTATCCCAATGTTATTCTTGTAATTTTTTATACTAAATATTATGTTATATATATAATTTTTAAAATAAAATATAAAAAAATTATATAACACGAATATGAAACACAACATTTAAAAAAATAATATATATACATTAATTCTTAAAATAAAAATTTTTATGAAATAATTTTTTATATATAGAGACTTCACATATATAGATTATTCATGAACATTTAGAAATACAGTGACAAAGATACCTGATCGTAAATATCAAGTCAAGCATATTTGCATTCTCACATCTTTTTAGGAGGGTCGTTTGTTTCTTTGTTGCCAATCGAATATGATATGGTAAAAGTACGTTAATCAGATCTACTTGGAAGAGAGGTTATCTCATTTTTGTCTAGGATTGGCATGGCCATTTAAAGAATATATATAGATCAGTTGGCCTCTGTGGGGTTTGGCCTTTATGAGGCCTAATGGTGAGGGGTGTAATGGCTAGGAACATCGTTGAGATTCGATGGTTGTCTCGATAGAAGTTCGGTTTTGATTTCTGCGGGGAGGTGTAGGAAAGCATACTGCACCCGAGAAAATTCCTATAAGACTACGGTGGTGGCAGTACTCTCGTTGTAACCTACCGAATACGAAGTCTGGCCCCAGTCTATGAGTTTGGTATCCACGTAGTTCAGTCCACTCGACAGCATGGAGAGTTCTCATGGTTGGAATATATATATAATTTGAGATTTAATGGTTATTCATTTATTTCATTTTATATAATACATTTTATTAGAGTAACTAGTTTTAATTGCAAATCTCTAAATTACATTTAGGGTTTGATCTTTTATTTTCATATTTGTCTCTTCAAGTCTCAAGTCTCTATAGGAGAGACTTGTAAATCTAATTTACTTTTATTGCATATATTTAATATTCAGATTTTAAGAGTCACTTCTCTTATTTTACAAGTTTTCTATCACTTAATTAGGGTAATTAGCAAAAATTTTGTACTCCAGTTATATAGATATATTTATGCATTAATTTCCATTAAATAATAATCTCTTTTATTACATAATTTAGTTACTTAAAGGGCTTACTTTTCAAACATATCTTTGGCATTTACTTAACTCTTTATTTATGGAAATTGCACTTAAATTTATTTGTTTATTTGATTTCTAAAAATGTATTTTCTCTTCTAAGTTACACACATAGATAATTAATCAAGTACAATAAGAAATAATAGTGATTTTAACCACTAGCCCTTTCAGTAATCACTAAACAACATAACTTAATTGCTTGTTTATCTCATGGTTACTTATAATACATCTTGAAGTTAGATTCATCATAAGTGGTGGATATCTCTAGCATTTAAGCCAATCAAGCATTTAAGCCAATCAAGCATTTGCTTCAAGTTATTTTATTTATATCTTGTTGGTTTAGTTTCATTGGATGATTAAGCTATATATCTCACACAACTTAATTTTTCATCATTGAGCTTATTACAAGCTCTAGGTTTTTACCTTAGACATTGTCATATGCTTTGGACTAATTACTAACTCATACTCTTAATTGTTATATTCTTTGTGAATTCGCAATAAGTCTTCTTTAAGCTCTTTGGCTTACATATTATATCTATTGGAAGCATTTTCATTTGAATCTAGTCTATTGTATTGCTCATTCTTCAAGTGGATTCATTGGTTAGACTAGCACACATTATTATGGTTGTGTCTTTATGGTGTTTAATCTTATTTCACTAACTGTGTGTTACTTCAATAATTATCTAAATACATTGTACTTAGTTAGTCTCAATAACTCCAATTTATATAATATTTCATCTAAAACTTAAACAATCAATTTGTTATGGATACCCCCCAAAGATTTGGGATTAGAGTGTTAAGCATAACGTAATAGGTTGTGAGTGTTGAGGTGACAATGACATCCAATCTTTATTGTCATTTGGGTTGTGCTAGTGGGTTGAGACTTTTCCCACTCACATACATGTTGGGTATTAATAAGGACATTTCGAAAATTCGACAAGATTTATTCAAGATGGAAGTTGCCCCAAACTACGGGCAATAGAAATCCAAAGTATCTACCACCAAATATATGAGAAAAAAATCGTAGTTTGCAATCACAAAGACTAAAGGAGGGAAAATGTAAACATTGTGGAGAAAAATGGGACCCAAAACATAGGTTTCATAAAAAATATAACTCAAAATTGTATATGAATGCGAAGCAAAAAAAAAAAGATGACTCAGATAGTAAAGAGTCAAATGAGGAAGATGCAGAGAGCCCTTAAAATCAAATGATGAGAATACAACAAGAATATCATTAGTCACCATAACCAATGTTACCACTTAAATCCTCACCAACGAAGTCAAAGTATTGATTCACAAGATGAAGACTCAAGGGTAACTAAGAGAGAATCCACTTTCACCTCATCAACCTCTTCTTCTCTTTAGGTTAACTCTCCTCTAGTACAACAAGGGTTACCTATGGGAAATGGTATAGATATTTAAGTATGGAATTAGAATGGGTTGCTAGACTAAAGTATTAATCTGGATTAAATGATTTTATACATCAAGGTATTCTATAGATTTACTATGCTATTAACAAAATCCAAATAATCATATATTAAAGGAGAGTTAAGGGGAAAATCAAATTTGTTTTGAACTTGATTACTTACCTTTATAATTAAAGTTTTGAATAAAATTAATCAAGCTTATTCTAGGGGATAAAAAATTACATTTAACAACTTGATTTATGGATATGAAAATTTTAAGTAACATTATTTCACTTTAGATCTAGTAGAACAACAAACTCTTGGAGGCACGTGTAGTTCATTTCATTTTTTTCCTCAATGCTTAATCACCTCCATGTGTTTGTATTGAAATAATGAGTTAAACCAACTATGTTTAACCAAGTCATAATGAAATTTTTATGCTCCAAACAGGATGTGCCCTACTCGAAAAAATAATATTTTAATGCACTTTGCCTCAACATATGAGATAGCACTCCAAGAAAGATTGAATTTAATCTCACAATAATCACATTCTAAGTGTGAAAAAGGAACTAAAGGAGCTAGGGTGATGTAGCATTAAGCCTCCATGTGAATTAATGAAGTCCAACAAAGGTCAATCAATCCCCAAATCATACTCGTCAAGTGCTCCCAATGATAACACTCCATAATAATTTGATATGTCATGAAAAAAAGTTTCATATGTGAACTATCTTCAAATCTCCTAGGAGCCTTCAAACTTGTTGGAAAATAGAGAAGCTTAGATAAAACTTTAAAGCAATGATTGTAAGCCCGAGTACCCAAGAAAAATTGGAAAATAGAGAAGCTTAGATAAAACTTTAAAGACAATGTAAATAATATAGAAAGAAAGGAAAAATAAGAATTAAATGAAAATAAGAGAGAGAAATGGGAACTAAAAGGTGAGCCTCTTTTCCTTCCCACTACCCCCATTTCTACTATAACTTCTTGTACTTTCACCCTTAAAGGGGTTTTTTCCTGTTAATTGGCCTAGAGAGGGGGTTGCAAGAGAGCCTCAGAGCTGCAATGTAACCAGACATTACTGAAATGAAAAAATGAGAAACCATTGTGTTGCAGCTGAAACGTTTTCCCAATTTTCCAAAAATTGGGACCCTCCTTTTAAATTTTGTCCTGCTTAGTTTGTTGGGATTGCTTAACTTTACTGCGAGTTTGATTTTTTGAGGATGATTGTTGAATGAATATATTTGTATGCTGATGCTGCCTTTTTGGCTTAACTTATCACTTACGGTGATTTCTTATTTCGCTGTCAGAGATTGTTTGAGTTATGAATTGGGTCTATAGTCACCTACGCAGCCATCGTTGCGGAGGCTCAATGGAATAACGACCCGATCCACAACCTTGTCTTTCGCCGATGCGCTTTGTTTTATTTTTATTATTTTCGGCGTTTTGTTTTGTCACCATCGGAGCACTAGTACCTTGTATTGCCGCCATTTCAGATGGCAAATTGCAAGCACCGCGACGGAAGATTTTACCTTTGCCGATCCCACGGTTTGCTTTTGTATTTTTGTTCTTGTCGCTGTCGACGCCGTGTTGGGCATTTGAATTGGGGGATTAGTTTTTGTTTGTCTGATCGTCGTCCTTCTCGTTTTTCACTAAAGCGTTAGTCTATTGGTGTTCCGCCGTTGCGGCTTCGGAGCAGACTAAACTTCTGCCTTATAGCTTGTCTTTTCGCTGATGTTCGATTTTTCGTCGTGGTTCGCTTAATGTTCGGTTCTTTTTCTCTGATTTTGACTGGTATGCGGAACCTCTTGTATTTGTAGCTTCTGCCGTTGCGGCATTTTAACATACTAATAGTTCTAGGCTATAGTCATTTTGAGCTCCGATGTTGAGGTTTTTAGTGTGTGTTTCACCGACGGTTTTCATTGTACTACGGAACTCATAGTGTCTCCGTCGCCCGCCGTTGCGGCTCATTAGCAGGTTGATCGTCGATGCATTATTTGTCCCGCCGCTCGATATGCGATGTTTTTCCCGTCGAGTGTTTTCACCGAGGTATATATATATATATATATATATATATATATATATATTAGGGGGGGGTCATTTTTCTATTATTATCCCTGTGAACTAGTGCCTGCACTGTGCTTGTCGATTTGCACTGTGCATTGTACCTAGCTGTCGGGATCTCATTCATGGGTGGCGTCGCCATGGAACTGTCGGATTCTCCTTGTCGACTGCACAGCTCATTTCTAGGTAGGCCAACCATGATTTTACCCTTTCTTTTGAGTTTTTGGAACTAAGGTCTCGTCTTTGGGTTAGGTTTTTCCCGCCGTGGTAGATGGGCATATATCTCTGAGTTTGTTTCCTATCAGCGTATATGGTGGTTCACTTTGACAGTTAGCAGACGGGGGGAGGGGTTTGTTTTTCTTGAGTGTTTGTTGCGAAGCCATTATGGGTTTTCAAACCCTGTCCGACTATCTAGGAAATTGGTGCAGACAAGCGTTATGTTGTCTGCACCGATTTTTCTGGGTGTACGTTTGGCCATCCGGAGAGGGGATGTTTCATTTATTTCACCATAGGTTTTACCCTGGTTTTGTTCGGGACGCCGGAAGATTTGAGTTCGACTGTTTTGGTTGCCTGCGTGTTCCGGATAGGGTCGCATTTTTTTCGGAGACGAGCCTCATTGATGAGATTTATGTTTGAGCGAGAAGTTAGAACGTGTTCTACTGAAAGTTAATGCTTTTTGCTTTAGGATTGATCATACTGGTTTTTCTTCAATAGTGCCGTGTTTAGTCTCGGTGAATGTTTTACATGTTGGCAAGGTTATGATACATGTTGACGATCATGATTAATTTTATTCGCGGGCATGTTTTAGGGTTTTTGCAGACTTATCATTTTGCAGAAGTACTTGCTAGTTGGTCCTGATTTTTGCATTTGCATAGGTTTAACTGTTGCAAGTATGGAAGAGGTAAATGTTTAGATAGTTTTCTTCATTCTTTGAATACTGGTTAGAAGCCCAAATAGCCTAAATGCATTTTGGTTTATGACAGGAAAACTTTGTTAAAGGTGAGATGTCAAAGAGGCAGAAAAAGAAGGCTCCTGTTGCTGAAGGGGAACCTGAGGTGGAAATTATTACAAAGGTTGAGTATGTTTATGAAGATAATAGAGCCACCACTGAGGTGGAACCTGAATATAAGTGGGGCAAGATTTATAGACTGATTTCAAACTAGGAAGTTCCTGATACTGGGTTTGAAGAATTAACAATATATGCCAACATTTCTAGACCTAAGGTGCACGTGGGACAAGGACAGAACCCCTGTGTACACAGCTTACAAGCTGTTATGGGCACACAAATACTACAGTCATTATAAAGAAATTTGTGAACATTTTATTATGCCCTTGTATACGTTGATTTTGTTGAAAGAATGCAATTGCATGTCTGAGGAGGCATTGAAAGTCATTGAGGAGTATGCAAACTACTACTTGACTGATGAAGGGATGTATATTAGGATGTATGGTTTCTCTAGGGAACCTTCTTTGCTTCCCAAATATGCCACTGATTATGTGGTGGAAAAAGAGGCAGTCAGGCAGGTTTATTTAGATGGTATAGGAAGTTTCCTTCTTGAAGACAAGAAGGCATCCTATCCTCCCATCCCTTTTAGATTTGGCAGCTATAAATTTGCAAAGGTTAAATTCACTACAAATTTTGTACAGGAACTAGAGCATTTTCACTTTGGAGAGATGAAATTCCATAGAAATGATTCTCAGAACAAAGTTGCGGAACATTGCAAGGAGGCCAATGTGCATTTTGAATATACAAACCATTGGGATAAGGATGAGGAAATTTTCAGAAATGCAGAAAATATGACTACATTAAAAATAATATTTAAAAAGAAGATCACCACTAAAGGTGGTAAGGGCCAAGATGAACAGAAGAAAGATGATGAAGAGGAGGCCAGGAAAAGAGAAGAAGATGCTAGGAGACTAGCACAGGAGGCTGAGAGTTTCCTTAAGAGTGAAGAAGAAGAAAGGAAGAAAGATGAATAAGAAGCAGCAAAGAATGTAGAGGAAGCTGCAAAGAAGGCAGAGGAAGCTGCCAAGAAGGAAGAAGAAGAAAGGAAAAAGAAAGAGGACGAAGAGCTAAAGAAGAAGGAGGCTGAAAGTCTGAAGCTGACAGGGTCCATAACAGATCAACAAACTTCTAACCCTGCAGACCCTCAAGAAGTGCAAGATCAGGATTGTCTTGACTCTCAAGAGCCTGATGCAACTGCTGGCAACAATTTAGGGCAGGTTGCTGTTTTAGGATTAAGGCTGATACCTTTTGAATAGAAGAAAGGGGAAGAAGTCCCAGATTTCAATACCATTTTTTATGACAGAGAAAAGAAGAGGATTGTGAAAAGGACTGAGAAGAACGTTGAAACAGGTGGACAATCAGGGATGATGGTCACTGATAAAACCTTGGTACATGGGACAGCCAAGGACCCAAGACTAACAATCCCGTGAGCTGGAGCAGCATTGATCCATGCCATTAAAGATAATGTAGATAGAATAATGACAGACCTTGAGCAATCAAGGAAAAATGCTTCCCAATTAAAGGACACTCTGAGGAAGGAGAGGGATGAAGGCCACAAATTAAAGAGAAAGTTTGAAGATATGCGAAATGAAGTGAGAAAGGGAGCCGGACCGTAAACCGGACGGATTCCCCATACCAAACAGTCACGGGATAGTTGGGAATGTTGACTAGGGAGAATCCCTTGCTTTTTTTCCCTACGATTTTCCAGGCCTCAACACATTGAAAGTTGATTTCTCATCCAGAAAGTTGCATTAAAACAATTTCTGATGCATGATTGACCACGCCACAATAATCAACGCCTTGTCTTGTCTCAATGTGGTTGGAGCCTCACTTAACCTTTGTCCTAAATATATTCATAAGTTTGTCACTTAACTATGCCTTCTAGATGGATACTTTTTCTGGATGAAACCATACCTCTAGATTCAGAGGAAGAAAAGAGGTGTTTCTCCACAAAGAAGCAGGATGTTTTTGTTGGTGTTATAGGGTTAAAGTAATAGTAAATGTTTTCTTGTTGTTTTCTTTGTATAATTTTTAGTTTTCAGTGCAACATCTACAATGAGCTATGGCTATGCACATTTGAGAGGATATGTCCCATAAGTGTTCCCCTGTCCCACCTTATGACGTTGGCAAGAAGCATTCTAGGAGCCTAATGAATTTCAGTCAGCAGCCTCATTTTAAAGGACCTGGTAATGTAGTATTGATCTTTCTCATAAATTTTTCAAATTTGTTACCTTTGGTCCTTTCACTTGGTTGATTTTTAGGATGAGCTTAACATTTTTCATAAAATTAAGAATTTATCTTGCCGAACACTGATAAGGTCTCTTTTTTATTTTTATTTTAAAATTCCTTTTAGCAATCTTTTCTATCAAGTATTTTTTTCAGAAATTTTCAATTGGTCCGGTAGAATTTTTGCATTTTAAAGTATGCAATTTAAGTTTGAAAGCTTTCTTGTTGAAACAAGGAAGGCCCTGAATCAACTGCTTTCCACTGAAGGTGATCTATTTGTGTGCGTATTTTCATCACAAAAACAATTTTATTTCAATGCATTTGTGGCAAACACAGATTCAACAACATAACCTATAGACTTATATGCAGAAGGTGATCTATTTTTGTGCGTATGTTCATTAGAAAAACATTTTTGTTTCATTACATTTGTGGCAAACAAAGATTCAACAACATTACCAATAGACTTATATGTGAGAGTTTATTTCTCAAACAAATGACAAGTTCATTCAAGGTTTTACTTTTCATATACTAACATGTTACCATAATTTTTCCAGCTAATATTCTGACTTGTATTAATCATAGCATCTCATGCGCCCCACCCTCTTTTGCTAGAAGTAAAAGGATGGAGTTGCTAATCATTTTACTTTATGAAATACTTCCAAGATGTTCTCATTTAAGAGAGAGAACCAATTGGGAACCTTCTAACGACCATGAGTTGGATTATAATCACCTTAGTCCACTTTGTACCTCCTTGCAACCACCCAAGGAGGTTTCTTAATTATAATGGCCCATAATAAAGCTATCTAGTAATTGTTCAACACGATGATATCAGCTAAAGGGAAAGCCTTTCAGGACCATCATCCCTGAGCATGTCAATAAAAGTCCTTGGCTAATGACACTATTAATCCACCCCACCTACCATCTCATCATCAATAATATGGGGAGCAAAGTCAAGAATTCATAGCAGTAACCCACTACTAAGCAATGAATTACTCAAGGGGTATAGTTAATTCGAACAGGTATAGGTCTTTGGGTGAATAGAAACCATAAGGGTAGGGGGTGAAGGGATTTCCTACATGCCATGTCTACTCTAGTCTTCCTGACTAGTTCAACAATGGTTTAGGGATAACTAACTCCATTCTCCTAGGTTGAAGGGATGTAGAAAGTAAAGATAAGAATGAGCTTGTTTTCTTATCTCGTTCTGATACCAGCCCAACTTAGAAGAAAAGTATAGTAAAGAGTAATATCTCCTAAGGGATAAAAGGTCTAGTTCTTAAGGTGGATAGTTTATATAGTAACACACTAAAGGTAATTTTTTGGTTTCATGCCATCCAATCCCGCCTGTATAAGTGTTGTAGTCAGGTTGGTAAGGGTCAAAATAGGCACTAAAAAGAAACGTAAGTAGGGATCTCCTAGCAAGGGTGCATGGCTGGGCTAGGCATAATTGTATCTAGGTAACAAGCCGATACAATTATGTTATCGAATTTGTGGGCACCCACTACGGCGGAGACCTACCCGACTTTTCTTTATTTCCTATACCTTGTATATGTTACCACCTTAATAAATAGCTAGACCTGTTAGCTTATACCACAACTGAATGAAGCACTTAGTAAGCACTGCTTAGAACCCCTTCTCTTAGAAGGACCAGTATGAGTGGAAGCTCTTATATGAGCTATTGTATAGGCTTATTTCTCGGTTAGCTGGTATGAGGAATCCATGTATGGATATTTACTGAGTATAGTCCTTATCGGCTTGGTTGTGGGTTATACTGGATGAGAGGGTAGCCAGATAGGTGGATTATTGGGGGTTGGAGACAGGGCCTCTTTCTTCTTCTATTTATCACAGAAAGGAGAACTTACCTCTTAATGATGCTGCTTTACCTTCTTGAGTAACATCATCGTGGATATTGCCTCTTCTCTATGCTGCTAACGAATATGTAATTCCTTCCTTACTTCCTCTTCCCATGGGACTTGCTTCTGCGGTGGAAAGGTGAAGTAGATTGGATGGATTAGATTAAAAATTATTACAATAGCAAGGATGTATCGATGCGCGTATCGAACGAAGGAGGAGGGTTTCTTTTTGTTGTACTTTTTGAAAGGTAGGTTAAACTTAACTCTCGTATCTCTAATAGTCCCCTCTGGGTCATCTCAATGCGATATTGCATATAGTAATTGGCTAACATCTGTTCTCGACCAGCGGGATATAACGGGATCTAACACACACAGTCTGGTGTCTCATCTATTTGGTATAACTCCATCCTCCTCATGGGTAACTCTGCTTCCTACCTCATGATGGGGAAGTAATCTCATGAGACAAGGAAGTAGGCTGTTCAACCCGAAACCTAGGGAAAGCTCCTCTCCCTTTAGTTGAGCAGCTCTGCCTCCTGAAATGGCCTATTTCAGTGACCCTCCTATGGTGGCTACAAATCAATATGCTCATTTGTAACCAAGAATGTAGCTTGGTTCTGGTTCAACCAATGGGTAACTTTCTCTCCTTCCTATCGGCTATGGACAAGTTCAATTTAGATATGTGAGTTTGGTCGAACCTCCTAAATATTCGACCCTATCTTGTGTATGGAAGCAACATGGCTCCATAAGGTGGGAATGAACATGGGTTAATAAGTAGTGAGGCGGTACCCTACAACCTCATACTGGAGACTACATAATATGCCAATCTTAAACATCATAAACCTAGGGAGTAAACTTATGGAAATGGCCCATGTTCAGAAAGAATAAAATCCATTTGATTTCCTTGATGAAGCCTCTCTTCCAATCCCCTAAAAACTAGGAATGAAGGTGTGAGGTAACGAACTATTCGCTCAAGGTACGAGGGTGAGGTTTCATTGCTCTTAAACCTCAAATTATATGAAGTTGGAATATTATCAACCAACCAAACCATACATGATGGATTATTCCACTGGTTGATTATTTATGGGGAATGGGTGTTGTAGAGATGCGATATCATCATTTGGGTTACTCCCCCCTTATTGATTATTCCCCATTGTATTAGCAGTATTAGAAGTGGAGTAGTAGCTTGGGAATAGTGGATAATAGTAGATTAGTGCTCCCATGGATATTATTCCAATAGTAGATACCTAGGAGGAGGTATATGAGGCGGTGAAACACACCCTTAACTATCGCCAAAGGTTTTTTTAATGTATCCATCCATCCCAACAAACCAAACATGCGTGGTAGATTTTTTCAATTCAAGTTGTGCACTTATGGAATAATGGGTAGGTACTAATGGGAGGGGTAACACCACCTAATTAAAAAAGGTAAGGGTTAAAGTCCATACCAATATACTTCTTTCGTATGGATGCTAGGCTAGGTCTGTTGGGGTTTCCCAACTAGGTATTCTATTTGAACGAGTTCAACATATAGATGTGAGTATCATATACTAGATGGAACTATTGCGGCTGATAGCAGAATCAAAGGAGACTGGGAAGTATTTGACTATATAGAAAATTTCAACTTCTCCATGGCAGCCTATAGTATATATGATAGGTGCTTCCCCTATGTGCAGCAATTTTTCTTGAACTTGATCAATCTTACTGACTGAGGCAGTATCCTCCTCTCTCCTCCTCCTTACTCTCGCCAAAGGTGAAAATCCACTCATATAGGAAAGTAGTACATATATCCCCATTGGTGGATTGGATTAGTACCATTTTCCAATCTATTACCCTTTTAGTAGGATAGGATGACAACTAAATCCCTATTTGTCATAAAGCTATAAACTTTCCCTATTATGCCCAATTCATTTTCATAAAATAATATTGTATATTCATATTACTTACTGAATGACAAAGTGAAACATCTCAATGCAAGTCTCATATATTTGTATTGAATTAATAGAGCAGAAAGTCTCACACTAACCAACTAACCTGGAATGGGATTATTCCCCCTTCCTTCGATATTTGGCAAGGACTCGTCAATCGTCGATATATCATGTGTGAAAATGTATTGATCAATATCTGATTCTGAATGTTATTACAATCTGACATTTTTGAGAGTAGGTCCCACATGGGAGTGGGATTATATATATATATATATATATATATATATATATATATATTCAAGTGGTGGTGTACCTAGGAAATATGGTGCTATCACCTCAAATGACAAAGTGAAATGTAGAGCTGTGATTGTCACGTAGATATAGGAACTATGGTGACAAGTGGGAATACTTCTACACTCTATCTATATACTCACATTACGGGTTGACACCCTCATCGAAATACAAAATTAACAGGTTTCAAAAACCCTCCGATTCTATTTGAATCTACTAGACTATTTGACTGAAGGAAGAAGGGGAGAGAAGAGCGAACTATCGGAAGGAATAAATTGGTTTTCATTGCGAACCTTATCTTGCAGAAAATAATTCTCAGTTGAATCTAATCAACTATCATGGTTATAGGTAGTGAGAATATACCAATAGACCCCCTATTGGTTGGTTGTGGAACCTAAATGAAGGACTTACTTCCTCATCTCATAGTGATGCCCCTATGGATAGTGGTGCCCTCTCATGCATGGTGATCCCACCAATAGACCCTATCGGTTGATATATCCTTTAGTAGATCTATTTGTTCATAATATAACCACATAGATAATATTTATTTGTGGATACATAGTTTGAAATGTATCGATGCAAGTGTCCAAGTTTAACATCTCCATGGTAATATGTGTGAAAACGTATAGATGCAATCTAATTCTTAAGGTTTTTTCATTGATCAACAACCAACCTCAAATGATACGAAGTTCTCATCATCTTCTGGTCCAACCCCTAAAAAGTAAGAGTGTAAGCCTGGTCCCAAGTAGGAGGTAAACGTCTCCATGGAAATATCATATAGTATGAGGTTGTAACGGTTAATGATTGCTAACATTTTCCTGGTCTGGTTTGGATCACACTATCTGAGCCATATACCTGCTGAAACAATAGAGCCACATACACTACACACTAACGGGACTTAGTTCAATCTTACTTTCTTGATTCAAAGAATGGGTACGAGCCTGGCTATGATTGTAAGGCTTAAGCATAAGACTAAGGCTTTCACTTGGGTTGAAGTCTACTCTTTTTCAATGGGAGACTATGCTAGTCTATTTAGGATTTTTATTTCCATGGACCTAAGGCAATGTACGACAAGCTAGTAGTTCTTTGTGCATACTGTACTTGTTATTATTGATTATAGAAGACACACTACATTATGGAATTCCTAGGCGGGTTCCTTCAGTAGGGTAACTTATTTCTCCTTTCTCTTGGCTTCAGTCAGATTGCATATTAAGTACAATTGAAAATATATAAGTTCAATGCATAGATGGCGAGCTCATATATCAATGGTATGCCTAGATTTTAAGGCACATTATCCATGTTTTGAAGGCTTGTTGAGCTAGTTGTCTCTATTGTATGAAAAGCAGCCTAATCTAATGTGTATTGTGTATATGGTTGTGACTATTGTATTTGAATTATTCCCCTTCCAGAGTATCCTCTATCAAATTTGTATGACCTATCCCCCTATGAAGAGGAGCAGTAATTCCAATATGACACTTTCCGTTAACCTGCTTGCTCGTTGTTCTTGCTCGAACTAGACACCACCCTTTTGTTGAGCCATGGATTTAAGATGAGATTAGGAAAGTAGGATCATATCTTACCGCCCTGCCTTGTTTGTTGATTGGACCTATCATATACTATATGCTTATAGGTGAACCCACCACACACAAGAGAGCCAGGCCCATGCGTAGAGGGGATGGATTAGCCATCTATGATTCGTACCTACAGACTCAATACCATCGCCCGATGATGTTTACACCGGGAGGGAGGTTATCCAGATCTCTTAGATCGACCAGATCGGAATTAGTCACTCACTTTGTGAAGGTCCAACCCTATATTATAAGCAGTAGATTTAGCTATTTTCCTTCGTACCCGAATCCCTAGGAAACATGGAGCTCATGTGGAAAACTCGTTGTTTAATCCCTTAAATGTGGAGCACAGGACAGAAGGAACCAACTAAGAAGTTTACATAAACTAGGGGAAGGACCTAGTAGGACTCCTTACAAGAGGGGACCTTTCTTGTCTTATCGTGGACCTGCCCCTTCTAATAAATCGAGAGGGGACGTGCCGGGGAAACTTCCATGTTACATAGCCCCACCAGGATCAGGATGATTCCAAAAAGCAAGAATAGTGCATATTCCAATTATTAAGCCTTGATTTAGCACGACAAGATTTTGTAGGTGTATACCCACTCAGTAATGGAACCACCTCTACTAATCGAGTAGAAAAGAATCGAACTTGAAGTAAATCAAATTGAACATCAATCCCTCTTCTTAAAGATCCATAACTAACCCAACATTGGGTTATATAGGCAATCTGTTATTGAGTCAGATGAAGTGAAAAGGAAGGTTCGGGAGTTGCTTGACCAAGGAGTGATTAGGCCAAGCGTATTTCCCATTGGTCTTGTTGCAGCTACAACTATTTTCCCAAATTTTTTAAAATTTTGGACCCTCCTTTAATTTTATCTTGCCAGGGATCACTTGGATTGTTGAACTTTGTTTGTCCCTCTGCTACAATTTTTGGTTGCTTCAAATTGAATTGAGGTCAACTGTTTTCATGCTTTCGGAAAATTGTTTTTGTCTGCCAATACTTTTGACTGTGGAATCGAAGGTTTTGATTTGGAAATAATGTCCTTTTGATTTGATTGTTTTCCTTTATCGCTATCGGAGGACAGTTGAGGTTTGAGTCGGAACTCTAGTCCTTTATGCCGCCGCTGTTTCGAAGGTTAAACGAACTATTTTTAATGCTTTCCAGTCGAAGGTCTTTGGAGCACTTAACCTTTCTTTGAATTTTCGATGTTTGTTTTTATCGCTATCAGAAGGGAAATAGAAGTTTGAATCGGAGGCCGTAGTTTGATTGTTTTTCGTCGTTGCGGCTGCGTAATGAACTAAATCGCCGATGCATAGTGCTCCGAGTCTCCGACGCCGATTGAATTATTAGTACCGCAAAACTTTTAGTCTGTTCGCTATCCTCCGTTGCAACTATGAATAGGACTATTCTTCCATAGTCCTTAGTTCTTCTGCTCATCGATGTTTTTATGTTGATCGTGGAGGCTGTTGTTTGTATGGTTTTCGCCGTTGCGGTGGCTTAATGAACTAATAGTCCGATGCTTTAGTATGATCACTCGCCGAAGTGGATTATCTGCCCGATGCTTAGTTTTTTCCCGTCGAGGTACTTAGAGGATTTTTTTTCAAATCTAGTTTGATGATTGATGCTGCGAAGAAGGTGTATCTAAAGGACAAAGCAGAAGGGAGTTGGCTGAAGAAAAGAAAGCAAGAAGCAGAGATGTTGCTCAAAGAAGAAGAAAACCAGGTCTAATTTCAACAAGATCTAGCAAGGGACCAACGGATTACTGAGCGTAATCAATAAGAGCAGAGGCCCGAGCTTGGAAAAGTTCATCAATTACCAAGCTGGTCCCTTTTCATAAAAGTGCTTTTAAATCCTAAATATGAAATGTAACGTTTGTATGAATCATGAGCACTCACAAAAGGACAAAATTGTGAGATTAAACGGTTGAGGGAGCCCAAAGGTCACCGAGGGGTAGCCCAAGAGTTTTGCTTGTAGTATAAGTATAGGAGTGTTAGATAGATACAAGGGGATCTTTCCCAGTGAGACTTGTGAAATTTTTTTTGTAAGAGGAACTATTTCGTTTTGCAATAATATAATTACAATTTTGCTTGTTGGAGAAAGTTTTGGGTGGAATGTTCAAATGTTGTGCAATGAATGGTGCTGAAGGGGAACTATTTCGTTTTCAGCCGTATTTCATTAACTGTGAGATTTTTCTAAATTTTTGAACCTATGTTCTTGTACAAATGTTCTCTAGTTTATTTTATGATGATTTCCACTGTGAGTAATGAATGTCTTAACAAACAATGAGCTATCTTGTTGTGCATATCTTTATTTATGTTTATGTGTTTTGATTCAAAGAACAACTACTTGTGATTTATCTTAATACATGAACAATAATACATTACTCATTAAATGATAATCTCACTCCCTAGGGACATCTTAGTTAGTTTTTTTTATGTTGTGTGTGATTCAGATGCGAGAGAGTTTAAGACGAGAGGTAAGAACCTACGCATCACATTGTGATCGCTCCTTGTATTCTTTATCAATCTGCATGTTAGATAGGCACTTGCATATCATACTTGAAGTTAAAAACACAAAAATATACACGGTAGACCGGGCCACAACTGGTAAAACCCTTTATTTTTGTTATTTGACCTACGGTAGCCGGACCGCAAACCAGACGGATTCCCCATACCAAACAGTCACGGGCTAGTTGGGAACGTTGACTGGGGAGAATCCCTTGCTGTTGTTTCTTGTGATTTTCCAGGCCTCAACAGTTTTTGGTGCTAGAAGGAGGGCAGCCAGTGCATGGCTAGCTGAAGAAACACATTTTCTCAAGATTATTCTACCAGTGACAGTTCTAAAAACAGTTTGTTTCCCAATCCTATTCTTGAAGAGAAGGGTAAAGAGTATTTGTAATTTGTTGATAACAAAGTTGCTGACGATCTGAGAAGACATACTAGGGAATATGTGAAGAAGATCGGAGGATTACCGATTATCCCTGACTTACCCATAAGTGAATATAAGAAGAAAGACCGTCCTATATTGGAGACTTGGAAGAACTGGTAGAAACAACCTTACAGGAATTTGTTCAGCCTTTGAATCAAGTGGGCCCAGAAACACCTTACTGTTCACCTATTCATACTCTTGTTTATTCACCACCTCACTCTCCACCCAAAATCATGGCAGGCGTAAACGCAAATCAACCACCCAACCCACCAAATCCACCACCTGCTTGGAAGGCTAGGTCACCTCTAAACCTAGCACCTCCTTTGCATGACTTACCTCAAGCTTTTGAGAAAATGTTGCCTAAGTTTGATCCCAGTGAAAAGATTTTAGTAGATGATCATTTGCAAATATTTTACTTAGCTATAGAAGGACTAAGGGCTGGAGAACATGAAGATGTAGTCTGCAGATTATTTCCACATACCTTGAAGGGAGCAGCAGCTTCATGGTATTTTGCTCTGCCTGCAAATTCAATCCCAGATTGGGACACATTTGAAAGGATATTCAGAAATAAATATGCAGCCCAGAAAACTCATGCATCTCTAATGAAAGGTTTGTGCGCTTTAAAGAAAGAAAGAAAAGAAAAAGTGCATAGTTTCACCCAAAGGTTCGCCGCTTATCTTAAGAATTTTTCTGCAACTAACAAGCCCTCTGATAAAGTTTTGATTGAGTATTATACTTCAGCTCTAGGGCCTGATTTGGCCATGTTTTCCAAGATGTCAGTCAAACCTACTTTATCAGAGACTGATGAAGAAGCCGAGAGAGTAGAAGCTGAAAAGGAAAGCATAGAAGATTATCCTAAGCCTAAGGAGGAGCAGTCACGTGACCTTGAAGGAATATTGAGAATGATGCAGAAGCTATCTAATAGAGTGATAGATTTGGAAAAAGAAAAGGAGGCTCATAAAGCATATAAGAATTACTATGAAAGGAGGGGAGACAACAATCATTCTAAACCTCCTCCACATAGTCCTTCATCAATGAATTTAACTGAGGTAGGTATGGACAATTTTTGCACCTTTCATCATCAGCCTCATTCTGAAAAAAATTGCCCTCAATGGATCAATTCGATGACATTAGTAATGAATCAGCTATTGGAATCTAAACTAACAAAAGCTGATAATGAGGAAGAAAAGGGTAGTAAATCCACGGAAAAACAAGAGGATGATGCTATGGGTTTATGGGACTGTGTCTCACTTTTTGATATAGAAAACGAAAGTGATCTAAAACATGGGAATATATCAGAAACAAATGTGACAACGAGAATTCAAGGTTTGATAAAAGAAGACAGATCAATACTCCCAAAAATTAAGAGACTTCAAGAGAACGTGAAGAAAATACAAAAGAATAACACAGATGATAAAATACCTGAACTTACTATTAACAGTCAAGGTCCAAAACAAGTCCACATGCCTGTTAGGCCTACTGAAGACAAAGCTGATAATATCAAGGAAAATCTCAAAGCACCTGAGATGAGGTACGAATTGTTAAAAACACTTGAAGTGGCAGAGGAAGAACTTCCCACCAACAACCAACCTGTAGAAGAAATTATTGAAGCAAGTGTGGGAGGTAAGACTAGGTTTAAAACCCCACCATTCCTCCTGACTTTGGAGATTTTAAACCATAATGTGCACAATTGTTTAGTAGAATCAGGGTTGTCAGTAAATGTTATGCCACTTGCAGTCTGCAAAAATATTAATGGACAACCTAAACCTACTACTTGGGAGGTTACTCAGTTAGACAGGACCAATGTGAAAGTAGTCGAGGAAATGGAGGATGTCCTGATTCACTTATCTGCAAATGAAAAGATATGTCAATACATTGATATTGTAGTAGCATACATACTTGACGGATATGGACTGATTTTGAATCGAGACTGGTCAACAAGACTAAATGGGTATTTTGCTTCAGATTGGTCACATTTGTGGCTGCCTCAGAAGGGAAGTCCCAATCAAATAAAGGTATTAAGAGAACCCCACATGAAGCACAATGTTACTCAATTGGAGGGTAAGAATGAACCAGTGATTTCTATGTTGGGAAATTATCTAATTGAACTAGAACCGGGAAACTACCAAGCGAAAGAAGCTAGCAGTACATCAGACACCTAGCCCGATCTCCTTCGGTTTTCACAGGCTGATGAGATTGATTGTAAAATAGTAGTTTCAGTTTCATATATAGTTTTTTCAAGGCCAGTAGATGTAGTTTTTGATAATGGGTAGGCCTTTTGTAGTCAAGCCTAACCCCTTAACTTACAAAGTACCAGATTTACAGGGGTGGGTAGGGAACTAACCAGTTAGTGGTTTAGTTCTCAAATTTTATTTTTCTTCTTGTTTTTTTTGTTTTCTTAATGATCTTGTACATAAATAAATTGATTGCTTGGTTTTGTTTTGATTTGTTTATTTTGGTTTGTTTTAGTTAGATTTTGATTGATTTCAATAAAAGAAGCAAACTTTTGGTTGCATGGAGAGCATCAGAATTCTTGATTAACTAAAATCCTTGATTATAAGACTGTGCACTGTTATGTTATCTAAAATAATTTCTTCTAGTTTAATAGTTTTCCTGAATGGCTATGAACACATTGAAGTCCTACTTAATCCTTGTAAAATAACTTAGGGTCAAAAGGTCTGGAATACTATTTCGAGGCTCCATCCATCTCACATTTAAAAATGTCCTAAGGAGTGACAGCAAAAGACCCATGGAAAGGAAGCAGGGTAAATAGTATATTATATATAAATGATCCCATGCCAAGAACTGAAAGCCAAAAGGCAGATAAGAGTAAAAAATCTCCTAAGAAGGAAATCTGTATCAAAACAAAGTACTGAACTATATGAGTACAAAATTGCCAAAAGTTCTTCTCCGTCCGTGAGCTGAAAATTAAATACATCTCTCACACAAAAGGACACTATGGATAGAGGAGCCTGAATAAAAAATTCAGAAAGAAAGGCATGCAGGAGGACTCAAAAAGGATAAAAAAGTCCAAAAACACAAAAGTGCAAAATGGCATGGGAATGAGGAAAAAATGAATATTTCTGTTTACCATATGTTACAATCCTGTGGTGTCCAAGCTGGAAGCTACTCGAAGACAGAGGTGAAAAATGAAACTCATATTCCTGGCCTCAAAAGAGTTATCTTGACTTTGAAATCTTGGGTTCCATTTTCCTAAATTGGACTATCATCAATGATTAAAAGTACATACATTTGCCATTTGGAAAATCTAGAGATCTAGAAGAATTCAACATGTTGGTTTTATTGTCAAACAGTCTGTTACTTAAGGAAGAAATTGTCCAGAGATCTGGGTTCACCAGGTAGTCGCCAATTGTTGCAGCTGCAACTGTTTTCCCAAAAAATTTAAAATTTTGGACCCTCCTTTAATTTTATCTTGCCAGGGATCACTTGGATTGTTGAACTTTGTTTGTCCCTCTGCTACAATTTTTGGTTGTTTGAAATTGAATTGAGGTCAACTGTTTTCATGCTTTCAGAAAATTGCTTTTTGTCTGCCAATACTTTTGACTATGGAATCGAAGGTTTTGATTTGGAAATAATGTCCTTTTGATCTGATTGTTTTCCTTTATTGCTATCGGAGGATAGTTGAGGCTTGAGTCGGAACTCTAGTCCTTTATGCCGCCGCTGTTTCGAAGTTTAAACGAACTATTTTTAACGCTTCCCAACCGAAGGTCTTTTGAGCACTTAACCTTTCTTTAAATTTTCGATGTTTGTTTTTATCACTATCAGAAGGGAAATCGAAGTTTGAATTGGAAGCCATAGTCTGATTGTTTTCCGCCATTGCGGCTGCGTAATGAACTAAATTGCCGATGCATATTGCTCCGAGTCTCCGACGCCGATTGACTTATTAGTACCGCAGAACTTTTAGTCTTTTCGCTATCCGCCGTTGCAGCTATGAATAGGACTATTCTTCCGTAGTCCTTAGTTCTTTCTCTCACCGATGTTTTTATGTTGATCGCGGAGGCCGTTGTTTGTATGGTTTTCATCGTTGCGGCGGCTTAATGAACTAATAGTCCGATGCTTTAGTATGATCACCCGCCAAAGTGGATTATTTGCCCAATGCTTAGTTTTTTCCCGCCGACGTACTTGAGGATTTTTTTTCAAATCCAGTTTGATGATTGATGCTGCGAAAAAGGCGTATCTAAAGGAGAAAGCAGAAGGGAGTTGGTTGAAGAAAAGAAAGCGAGAAGCAGAGATGTTGCTCAAAGAAGAAGAAAATCAGGTCTAAGTTCAACAAGATCTAGCAAGGGACCAACGGATTACTGAGCGTAATCAATAAGAGCAGAGGCCCAGGCTTGGAAAAGTTCGTCAATTACCAAGCTGCTCCCTTTTCATAAAAGTGCTTTTAAATCCTAAATCTGAAATGTAACGTTTGTATGAATCTTGAGCACTCACAAAAGGACAAAATTGTGAGATTAAACGGTTGGGGGAGCCCAAAGGTCACCGAGGGGCATCCCACGAGTTTTACTTGTAGTATAAGTATAGGAGAGTTAGATAGATACAAGGGGATTTTTCCTAGTGAAACTTGTGAAAAACTTGTTGTAAGAGGAACTATTTCGTTTTGCAATAATATAATTACAATTTTGCCTGTTGGAGAAAGTTTTGGGTGGAATGTTCAAATGTTGTGCAATGAATGATGCTGAAGGGGAACTATTTCATTTTCAGCCATATTTCATTAACTGTGAGATCGTTCTAACTTTCTGAACCTATGTTCTTGTACGAATGTTCTCTGGTTTATTTTATGATGATTTCCACTGTGAGTAATGAATGTCTTAACAAACAATGAGCTATCTTGTTGTGCATATCTTTATTTATGTTTATGTGTTTTGATTCAAAGAACATCTACCTGTGATTTATCTTAATACATGATACATTACTCATTAAATGATAATCACACTCCCTAGGGATAGCTTAGTTAGTTGTTTTTCTGTTGTGTGTGATTCAGATGCGAGAGAGTTTAAGACGAGAGGTAAGAACCTGTGCATCACATTGTGACCGCTCCTCGTATTCTTTATCAATTTGCATGTTAGATAGGCACTTGCATATCATACTTAAAGTTAAAAACACAAAAATATACATGGTGGACCGGGATGCAGCTGGTAAAACCCTTTATTTTTGTTATTTGACCTACGGTATCCGGACCGCAAACCGGACGGATTCCCCATACCAAACAGTCACGGCCTAGTTGGGAACGTTGACTGGGGAGAATCCCTTGCTGTTGTTGCCTGCGATTTTCCAGGCCTCAATAGGTCTACTGAACTATAGTCGTTCCCAATAAGGTGGGGGATGTGTGTGTGGGCTATAAGGCATTGAACAAAATCACCATAAAAAATGGCCAGTCCGCTTCATCAAGTTATACTTTTTATAAGTTTGGTTATCACTGGTTCTTTTATCTTACATAAGGTTTAAGGAAGAACACATTTTTATAACTGCCTTCAGGCTCTATGAATGGTTAATTATGCTTAAAGGAGGGCTATGTAATTCTCCAACTACATTCATTAGGTTTATGAATGATGTCTCGCGGCCATAATTGGATAACTTTGTATTGGTCTACCCCTACTATTATAAGAAGCAAATGTGTAAAAATTAATGCGTAAAAGTGGAAGGGTAATTATATATATAGCAAAAGAGGGCCTTTTATTTCTATTAAATGTGTTTATTATTAGTCTTTAGGCCCTACGATATTAAAGAGGAAAAAGTAAAAGGAATTACATAAAAAACTAGAAAATTTTACTTCCTCGTTGTTAGTTTGCTCCAATTCCCTCTCCCTTTTCTTACTATAAAAACGAGACCATCCATTCAATGGCCTTACTTTATATATAGAAGGAGGGCTAAGATGGGACCTCCAAAACCAGACCGGTTATTGTCTTGCTAAAAATTGTTCTCTGGATTTCCTGAAGTGGTTAATACATAGATAATAGACTCTACCCACTCGACCATGGAAACGAACTCCATCTGGTCATATGCGAGCAAAATTTTAATACCTAGCTAGTTTTCGTGAATCGTTAATCATTAAACGAATATAGAATAATATATCATGTGTAATAGATGAAACTCTCTCCTGCTCATCAGCCTACCTCCGCTTGTTACACCTACCATTGATTTAGCTCTCTCTCTCGTCCAAGGAAGTATAGCTATCTCTCGTTCTAGGGAGATAGACTAAATAAATGAAGAAATAGGGGGGGCATAGGCGGATCACCCTAGTCAGAAGGGATCCGTACCAAGGTCGTTGCATGTTAAAATGTTACTTTTCTACTTATTCGTATATGGAAAAGGGAGTATTCCCATTCAAATCTGCAAGTAAAAATAAGATATGGTTAGGCAGGCATCAGTATTAATATTCCAATTAGCAAAGGATTCTACCAAGTATTCCAATTAGTGAACTATTTCAATTTCGACTTGCTTGTTAATTAGTGAAATAACTATTAGAGGCGGTAACAACCTCCTCACTTGATCAATTGAACCAAGGAGGGTGAGGTTCTTCATCCAATGGGGGCAGGGCAAGCTCATCTATCCCTAGGGGTTAATTAAATGGCTCAATCAATTCGTAAGGGCTAGCTCAATCAATAAATGGATTTGACCTAATGGGAGGCCCTTGCACCAAGATCGAGATGATGGAAACCTCCATTGCTATGTATTTTCCCAATCCATTGTCGGCCTTCTTAGATTTACCTACCTTACCCTGGCCTTACAAGCATCCAGAGAACAGGTAAAACACAGGGGTAACAGTAATCTACAAGTTGATCCCTACTTACCTTTCTTTTTAGTGCATGTTTTGACCCTTAGCAACCTGACTACAACACTTATACAGGAGGGATTGGATGGCATGAAACCAAAAACTTACCTTTAGTGTGTTACTATATAAAATATCCACCTTAAGAGCTATACCTTTTAGCCCTTAGGAGATATTACTCTTTACTATACTTTTCTTAGACGTTGGGCTGGTATCAAAACAGGATTAGACAACAACCTCATTCTTATCTTTACTTTCTTCATCCCTTCAACCTAGGAGAATGGAGTTAGTTAGCCCTAAACCATTGTTGAACTAGCCAGGAAGACTAAAGTAGAAATGGTAGGCAGGCAATCCGTTCATCCCCTGCCCTTATGGTTTCTATTCACCCGAAGACCTATACCTATTCGAATTAACTATACCACTTGAGTAATTCATTGCTTAGTAGTGGGGTACTGCTATGAATCCT
>LPNX010384746.1:162329-218217 GCA_001517045.1 Pseudotsuga menziesii | reverse complement strand
TGAATTTTCTCCCCATATTATTGATGATGGCATGGCAGGTGGGGTGGCTTAATAGTGTCATTAGCCAAGGACTTTTAGTGGCATGCTCAAGGATGATGGTCCCGAAAGGCTTTTCCTTTAGCTGATATCGTCGCATTGAACAATCGCTGGATAGCTTTATTATGGGCCATAATAATTAAGCAACCTCCTTGGGTGGGGATGGGCTTCAACATTAGATAGGATATGATGCCCAGACAACCCAAGAGATAATATGCTTTTATAATACTTGCGGACAATTAGAAAGTAGGTAATGAGCATAAAGTAGACATGGTAGGCAGGAAATCCATTCACCCCCTGCCCTTATGGTTTCTATTCACCCGAAGACCTATACCTATTCGAATTAACTATACCACTTGAGTAATTCATTGCTTAGTAGTGGGGTACTGCTATGAATCCTTGAATTTTCTCCCCATATTATTGATGATGGCATGGCAGGTGGGGTGGCTTAATAGTGTCATTAGCCAAGGACTTTTAGTGGCATGCTCAAGGATGATGGTCCCGAAAGGATTTCCCTTTAGCTGATATCGTCGCGTTGAACAATCGCTGGATAGATTTATTATGGGCCATAATAATTAAGCAACCTCCTTGGGTGGGGATGGGCTTCAACATTAGATAGGATATGATGCCCAGACAACCCAAGAGATAATATGCTTTTATAATACTTGCCGACTCTTAGAAAGTAGGTAAGGAGCATAATACTTTACTTACGAGCATCCACTAGCTGGTTTACCAAATTTGACTTACTATTGGATTCACCCTATCTTTTTTATTTATTAAGTGTTTCCCTTACTAATAATCCATTGATGAAGCCAGTAATACTTCAGGGGGTAATGCTATTTATATTGTTGGGGAGACGAGCATCACCTAGTCAACCAAATACAATTGATGAATTAAGAGAAAGTCTAGGATATTTATATGCTTACACAATTCATTAATGGAAGTGGCTGGCATAGGAATCACCTGTTGTACTGGGATAGTTGGAACTGCCCTATGAATTAACTACTACCATAATTCATTTTGATCGAATCAGGGCATGGTTAGCACATGGGAAGGAATTCATTAGACCGTTTCTTGTGCACCTTGATTACCAAGTGTACAACTTTATTACTTAATACTTACTTCATTTTTATATCGAATATCACATAGGACCTTCTGGGTACCACGCAGAACCTTTTGGTCTGGCCGAGTCGATATGATACAATTATGTTATGGAATTTGTGGGCACCCACTGCGGCAGAGACCTACCTGACTTTTATTTATTGCCTATACCTTATAGATGTTACCACCTTAATAACGGAATGAAGCACTTAGTAAGCACTGCTTAGAACCTCTTCTCTTAGAAGGACCAGATCACCTCATACTTACCTTTAAACCTTTCTCCTAGGACGATGGAGTGCTTCCCAACAACTCATTTATGAAGTCAGTAATAGTAGGGTAGGATAGCAAGACTAAAAACCCCTTGGTTCAACACAAACTATTTAACCACCTAAAGACGACCTAGACATTTTGGCCCTAAACCACAAACTTCATTAAGCACTTTGAAGGAACTGCTTAGACCTTCTATTCTCAAATTCAGATGGACCTTCACCTTGACTCTTTATTTAATGCTTCATACTAGGATGTGGATTAGGGAGTCATGCCCAGAAGGAGGAGGGATATCTAATTCACTCGAAGATCCTTCATGTAATAGTAAACTACTTGGAATATGCCTAACCAGACACCCTTACTAGGAGATCCCTACTTACCTTTCGTTTTAGTGCATGTTTTGACCCTTACCAACCTGACTACAACACTTATACGGGCGGGATTGGATGGCATGAAACACAAAACTTACCTTAAGTGTGTTACTATATAAACTATCCACCTTAAGAACTAGACCTTTTATCCCTTTGGAGATATTACTCTTTACTATACTTTTCTTAAACATTGGGCTGGTATCAGAACGAGATCAGACAATAACCTCATTCTTATCTTTACTTTCTTTATCCCTTCAACCTAGGAGAATGGAGTTAGTTAGCCATAAACCATTGCTGAACTAGCCAGGAAGACTAAAGTAGACATGGCAAGCAGGAAATCCCTTCACCCCCTACCCTTATGGTTTCTATTCACCCGAAGATCTATACCTGTTCGAATTAACTATACCACTTGAGTAATTCATTTCTTAGTAGTGGGGTACTGCTATGAATCCTTGAATTTTCTCCCCATATTATGAAGTATTCCTCATGAGAACATCAGATACAAATTCTCTACTTTGATGCTAGGCATGCCAGATATGATGACCAGATGCAACAACTCAAATCACTGAACCAGGGACACATCCCATGTGTTTTTCCTCCTGTACTGCTTGATGTATCTGGACATGAATCACATCATAAGCTTTTAAAAATTATCATATCATGGGCATTAGCCATGAAAAATGGTATAATTACACTAAAATTCGATGAATCTTAACCAAAGTGAGTGTCTTTATGATACTTATTTAACTAGAATTGTCACACTATTTAATATAACCTGGTTATCACATCCTACACAACATAGGAACTTTTCCGCTAATGCCATTCAAACTACAAGTACATCTGCTATGTTAGTAGCTAGCAAGGAGTCAGGACTATATAGAAATATGGAGAAAGGAATTAGATTGGTACAAATTTTTGGTAATATTGAGATTTCAAGTATGGAGTCCTTTAGCAATCTCACTGCAATGGCTTCTTACAGTTGAAAAGTGTGTTGCTTGTTTTATTTTGCATTTTGAGTTCTCCATATTGCAGTTGAAAAGTGTGTTGCTTGTTTTATTGTTTTTTTTTTTGCATTTCACATTCTCCATTTTGTTTATGTATCTATTAATAAGAGAAATTACAATATAAGATAAAAACCTATCATTTTATTTAATTTTCTATTAATAAAGTGTGTTGCTTGTTTTATTGTTTTTTCTTTTGCATTTTGTGTTCTCCATATTGTTTGTTTATCTATTAATAAATGAAATTACAATGTAAGATAAAAACCTATCATTTTATTTGTTTTCTATTAATAAGAGAACTTACAATGTAAGATAAAAACCTATTATTTGATTTAATATAAAAAGACTTAATGTAGAAAAAATTATTATTCTATTTAGTATAAAAATTTAAAAACATTAAAATTGCAATAAATTGTCTACAAAAGGGATCGTGCAATGATAGTTAAATATTCAGGTCCAAACAAAATAAAATCCACCAATCATGTGAGAATATGGGAAGTGGGAGGTTGAGGGTTTTAGGCTCTGGAATTAGAGGAGTGGGAAGAGGTAAAAAATCTTGGCTGTTGTATTTAGTTTGTGTGTTGGGTCATTAGTTGTGTTTATTTTTTATCCAAGCCGACCTTTGAATAAAGTGGCTGATGTGAAGTGATTCTCTCTCATTCATACTCTGTTTCTCTAATTCTTACAGTCTACTTCTGATACTAGCCTGTCATTTAGCAGCATGGTTAAATATCTTAGCAATTTTCTTTCAAATGTTTTTCTACATGAACAATGGATTAAAACGACCCTTGATTTATTCTCAGTGATGCATTATTCTCTGGATATATTTTAAAAGCTCAACTCCTTAAAAAAACTGAAAATAATAACCAACAAGGTAAGGGAATTTGGGATTTAAATTTTGGAAAGTTGATTCCATATGATCATTAATGAAATATATGTAATACACAAGAATAGCAAAAATCATTACTGACTTTGAACAAAGGGTGTTTAGAACTTTGTTGTTAACTGTCATAAACTATGTGCCCTGCCAACTGATTTTTTAGCAGCAATGATGATTTATATCAACCTTGAATCTTTCCATTGCATATGTATCCAAATAGAAAAAGGATGACCATTTTTTACCTTATCTTTTGAATCACCCAAGATGACCATGTAATACACAGGACTAGCAAAAATCATCACTGACTTTGAACAAAGGGTGTTTAGAACTTTGTTGTTAACTGTCATAAAATATGTGCCCTGCCAACTGATTTTTTAGCAGCAATGATGATTTATATCAACCTTGAATCTTTCCATTGCATATGTATCCAAATAGAAAAAGGATGACCATTTTTTACCTTATCTTTTGAATCACCCAGGATGACCATGTAATACACATGACTAGCAAAAATCATTACTGACTCTGAACAAAGGGTGTTTAGAACTTTGTTGTTAACTATCATAAACTATGTGCCCTGCCAACTGATTTTTTAGCAGCAATGATGATTTATATCAACCTTGAATATTTCCATTGCATATGTATCCAAATAGAAAAAGGATGACCATTTTTTACCTTATCTTTTGAATCACCCAAGATGACCATGTAATACACAGGACTAGCAAAAAGCATTACTAACTTTGAACAAAGGGTGTTTAGAACTTTGTTGTTAACTGTCATAAACTATGTGCCCTGCCAATTGATTTTTTAGCAGCAATGATGATTTATATCAACCTTGAATCTTTCCATTGCATATGTATCCAAATAGAAAAAGGATGACCATTTTTTACCTTATCTTTTGAATCACCCATTTTCCTCTCTTGTCTGCCTTACATCTTTAAAGCATAGAAAGAACAAATAGATACTTCAACTTCAAAAGAAAGTTGCATATCTATATTGACTACTTCATCAGTTATTGAGAATGCCAAGGTTACAAAAGTTTCTTTGAGCACACTAAGACCCTTGATGTTTTTTGATGTCGCTGAAAATGTCGGGCACCTTCAGTACTCTATGTTGTTGTGCCCTCTAGATTATGACTACTGTCACTTGGATCTCCATTGAGTCCTGTTGGGATGTTATAACACTGCACTTTTTTCTATCATCCTATCACACTAGTTAAGATTTTGTTGGTGCATCTTTATCTGCTTTTTTGTTAAGAAATGTTAGAATTTGAGACAGTCTCTGTACCACGATGAACCAAATCTTCAAGGAACCTTCAATAACAGAAATTTCCATATCTTCCTTCCTATCCATTATAGCATTGTATCTTTTTGGGGCATGTCTAGATTTATGTTCAATTGATACTTTGCATCTTTGAATGAATCTTATGGTCACCGCATGTTTATTAGTGCTTTCCTTCAGAGTGCTTCTTGTTACTCCGTGTATTGTATGAGGATTGTAAGTGTGATGATTTGCATAATAGTACTTATCATTTGTTTTCATGAGCACTTTGGAGTAAAGGAGGTCCATATCCTTGTTGAAGATTATCATGGTTGGGTTCACTCTTCATCGTTGCATATTTGTGGTTGAAGGATTAGATGCTAGCAAGGTAGTTGATGGTCATGATTGTTAATGATGTTATGCTTGATATATTATTCATCATGTGTAGGTAATATTACTCCTTTTACATTTGCGATGCTGTTATGGTGCATCCTAGTGATTATGTGTGGTGGAGACTGACTTGACTTAGGACAGAGTTGACATCTTTCTTATGTCTCCTTTCCTAAGGTGTTATGAAATATGGTTATACTCTTTGCCATTGTGAGAAATTCCTAAGTGACAATAAGTTAATAGTCACATTGTTAGGCATCTCCTAGAAGGACGTGTATATAATAATGTAAGTACCCTTGTTGATATATTATTTCCTAAGTTCAAGTTAGAGAAGGGGGTTACTACATGTTTCTTTGATAATTCATCATTTTCCTAAGTTTTGAGAATTTGTATTGATGTATTACCCCTCAAAGGGGAGTAGTCTAATTGTTATACGATTTGGACTTTTTTCACATATCGTCACCATAATTTAGCTTAAGAATCTTTTGTTAAATTGTAAATTTTCATTGCTGAAATTGGATTTTGGAATGCATAAATGGATTCAATGCATTCAAATACTCTTTTGCATATGGATTTTACAATCTCAATAACCGATATTTGCAATTCTAGCAACTCTTTTGAATTTTCGGCTGGATTTCAAACAAAAATGATTTGAAAAAATTGTATTGAATGGCCCAAATCATTGCATGTTTAGACTATTTCCATTGAAGGTAGTGCACCCTAGGTTGAGCCTTATATTTTTACAATATGTTGGTATCATGGTGCGTCTTTTCTAGAAAGAACAACTTTATTTACATGATATAACACCTTGATGGAGCGCAAACTTTATTTGGCACACATGCCGAGGCATATCCTCAATATTTTATATTAATTTGCTTGGTGGAGGGGCCATCCCCTTGGCCTTTGACTTGGTTAAGCTATAGGTGCACATATGGAGACACATTCCTATGGTGAACCTATTGTTGAAGTGGGGTTATGCATTGGATTATGTGCTAGGATATTGCTATCTTGACAGTCGGTCAAAACCCTTGGTGTTCTCACATGACAAAGGTTACCTTGAGCCCACATGTGCTAATATTGGGGAGTTATTTGGAGCCACACTTGTTGCATTTGAAGTTTTTAAATTGTTCATTACACATGTGAAGAACATTGATGGTATTTACACATGGTTGTGGCACATTATTAATCGAGTTAACTATCATTACACTCTTTCCTAGGGTGCACTTGTGGAAAATTATTATTTGATTCCTTATTGACTATTCAAAGTGGACAATGTCCACATTCATCAAGGGCACACCTCTCAAGGAATGATATTTTATAAATTTTCCAAGTCAAAGTGGTTGGCGTGGTTACTAAAGCAAACTCTCCTAGGGTGCACTTCACATGTGGATATTACTTTGTTGCATGAGGGGGGTTCAAGAGGTCAAAAGCAAAACCTCATAGTGTGCAACTCACATGAAACTTATTTTATTATTATTTGTTAATGAAGGTGGTTCTCTGACACACTCTTCAAGGGAGCACCTCTCCTAGGTTCTCTTTCCACCCTATTTCATGGTCAAAGAATGTTATGCCTTGAAGAATCTCTCATTATTTCAAATACACTTGGCATTATTGTAGAGCATGGTCACCTTTTGATTTGGCATTCATACTTTGAGTGGTTATTTCTTTAGGAATGCTTTGCACACTTATTCACGCATCTGGTGGACCACATTATTATTTCAAGGAGTTGGTTGAGGAGTGTTCTAAGAGGAATATTATATTATTATCTTATCCCACGCATCTATAAGGACAAGCTTTGTGGATTTTTCTATGTATACACTGAACACATTATGCCATATTTTGCATGCGAACATCTTGGAATCCATACTAGTGGTGGACATCTATGCATGTTCACTTGTCACTTAACCTACTTTAGTGATGTGCTCACCATCTCTTAGAGAAATTAAGTTTTGTTTATTGTATTATACCATCTAGTGGATAGCTCTCATAGAGATTGCAAATAATTTGACTTGTCAAACTTGAAGAGATAAGACCTAACTACTCCATTACAAGGAAAACCTGGATAGGCAGGAGCATGATGCCATGGATGAAGAGTCCCCCACATATGGCATGGATGGGGATGATGACTATTGGGAATTTATGGAAAAACCCATCTACGATATGTCTAGAGAAGGGAGTGCATATTCAGAATCTTTTGAAGGTTTTATTGAAAATCTCATCTGTGACATGTCCACAAAAGGGAGTGTTCACGTAGGAACTTGGGGAGGTCTCGGTATGGAAGAGGAGCATGCAAAGTATTTATATGATCATTCAAATCCATATCATCAAGAATCACACACAAGTATTAGTGATGAATACCTCGAGAGGCATTGCATCAAAGAGTCAAATTTGATACATCCAATGGAGGGTCAGCCTACGCCTGCATTTTCTAATTCGGAGGTTCCTTATGACTTGGAGCAACCTGGGGCTTACATAGAGAGTTATCATTCGAAAATACCTTTTGATATATGTGATGGAGTTGTAGACATGTTCCATCATGCAGATGTGTACATTATCCCTATCCAAGATTGGATAGAAGAAGCCTACGGAAGCTCATGCCAGTTTGGGAAGCAATTTGATGAAGTGTTTTATGTTTATGATCTCCCATCCAACACACCCATCCTGAATATCCATGTAGGTTTGCACTTTCTAATAAATATGTCTTTGCTTTGGATGGTAACCAAAGACAAAGGAAAAAAATTAATTTTTTATAAAATGTTAAAGTGGTTGCATTGGATTTATCATTTCACTTAACGTTTTGACTATGTTATGCTTAGAGTAGGAAAATAAGCTCCTTAAAGTGAGCATTTACTTTTTTCATTTCTTTTATGTACTTAGGAATAATAATCTTTTTCTTTAGTTAATTTTTTTTTTCCATCTACTTTCTAATAAAGAAACTTAATGGTTCATTGGATTTTACAAGATTTTGTGCTACTAAGGTTGGCTTGTTAAGTGGAGATGTTTTTACAGATCATTAAAACCAGAGATTCTATGGTTCTTGCATGCTTTTCTTGCCTAAAGACCAAATCAAGCACGCTTCCCGTAGTAGGAGCCAGATGTTACCACCTGAGTTGCAGTCAATTGGGATTTTAACGAGCCGCCAAAGATGAACAATCACTTGTTCAATTTTTCAAGTTCAGAAGTCCTTGCAAGCCTTCCTGGGCCCCTTTTTATTAATTTTTAACATGTTCATACCCCATGGAGAATTGTAATAAAATGAGTATGCATGATGACTTTTTGTAAAAGGTTTGGCTTCTTAGGACTTATTTTTTTAAATGCATTATTCCAAGGTGTTTTTTCCTTGTTAATTATTTATTGTTTTTAAGGGATAAACAATTTATGAGTTTTTCACCCAAACCTCCAAAGCTGAAATAATCACATTTATTAATTAAGCCTTGGGAGGTTATTAAAACCTATGTGTTGATGTATATTACCACACTAATCATTATTTTGATTCATTATGAACATTTTATAAGTCCCCCATAGTTTTTTTTTAATTTCCGAAATTTTATTTTTTTATTATTCGTTTTTACATGTTTTTTTTTAATAAGTTAATTGTAAACATGTAAAAAGTCATAAAAGTGTGACTAGGAGGTTGATTTTTCCATGGGGGTGCTCGTTTTCTAACTCCAGAGAACCCATTTAACCCCTAGACCTACTTTCCTAAGTTTTCGAGTAATTATTTAACCCTAAAAATAATAATTACTCGAAAAACATAAAAACCCAAGAAAAAATGAAATATCAAAAAATTCGGCATTTAAAAAAATAAAAGATAATTGCCAAAAAAGAGTTCGGTGACTTGGAAAATCATTTTGGCAAGTAGCTGGGAAAGAGGGACAATTCAGAGATTTTTTTGAGTTTGGAACTTTCCTCTCCAAGTGGGGGCACAAATCCCAAGAGAGATGGAAGTTTGGGTGATGTCGATGATTTTTGGTGATGTGGATTCCAAAGTTTTGGAAGTTTCTTCTCCTTTTTCCTTTATCCAACTCATTCCAACCTTTCTCCAACTCACAACCAACTCACTTGGAGCTAGCACATCCTTGAGGAGATGCATTCCCCTCTCTTTGCCAGATTTCTATTTAAGCAGGAAACCTCTCTTCATTTTGGACGGATGATTTGGACATTGAACCTTTGCTCTTGTATGTTGTAGTTTATTATCATTGAGAAATAAAGTGAAGGATTTGGAGGCATACTTGTGTCGGGCATCAGTGTGTGGTGAATTCTTACGTTATATGAGGTATAACTGTATCAGTTTCTTGTTGCATTCTTTGTTGTTCTAACCGGTCTTTGAAGGATTAATGATAATTGGTAGAAGAGGATAAATAAGTAGTTTCTTATTTGTTTCTCTCAGTTATTTATGTGAGTATATCTTAGATTTGTATGTTTTACTTGTTTGTATGCATACTATCTAGTCTTTTGCTTAAATACTCCCGAATATAACGCTTTGGTGTAGTATTGTTCAAGCTATGCAGGGATATCTAGCGTGGAGGAGTGTTGGTTCTTGTTTGATTCCACCATATCTTTGTGATTTGTTTAATAATATCTAAATCCCTCCGCTCTCTACTTGAGGTCTCCATAGCCCAAGCTTCAAAGCTTTGGGGCATCTTTATTTTCCTTCTTCCGTCACTTTAAAAAATTCAAATTTTGGTTACTAGTTTTCATTTTTTGCATATTCGAATCTCACTGAAATATTGGAATATCTTAGCTTTCTGATTTACATATGCAAATTTAAAGATTTAGATTTGATCATTAAAGTTTTATTTTTCAAGATCAGATTGCAAGCAAATACTAGTTTGATTCCTAAAATTTTCTATCTTTAAAGTACTTAATTATTTTTGATCAAAATTTTTATGTTTTAATATGATTTTCTATCATTCTAAATAAAAATTTGTTCGTTGTTTTGCAATAGAGATTGGTCTGAAAAAGAAGCACACTGGAAAAATTTTGAAGATCCAAGTCAAACTGGAAGCCCCTTTTGTCATACTTCTTTCATTGGCCATTTCTCAAAGGTCCTTAATTGTAATAACTAATTGTAAAAATTTGGCATTTCTATTTTACAAAGGAACACAAGTCCTTCTTTCTTCTAATCATTGTAAAAACAGAATCAAGTGGGCAGCCAAGTGCCCACACCCCATCTCCCTAGTGGGGGATTCACAAAGTTTCATTTTTTTAGTTTTTCTTTATTTTTCCAGTTTATTTTAAGTTTCTAAAGTAAAATCAATCAATCTGGTTGTGTTCTCGGTAATGAGAGTATCGACATCGAGATTTAAAAAATCACACTTAGCTTTAAAAAACTTAAAATATCCAAGACTTCAAGACCCTGTATGCTCTTGTGAACTCTGTAGGCCTTTGGCTGGATCGATGGGACAATCACAAAGGGATTGAAGTGACTAGTAATTAGCAAAACACATCAATTAATCCCTACAAGTGAAAATTCGACACTTATGTGATTGTACTAAGTTGTGGGGAAATTCTGCAAGTGAAGCGGGAACCACTAGAAAGTGGTTGTAGGCTACTGTTAGGATGCACCCTCGTTTGGTGTAGTGTTGAAGACAACCTCGCGACTCCATCTAGCCCACATGTCAATGTGAGAGCCACTTCTTAGTAAATCCAGATACATTTCTCGTACCTATGGGTATAACTGGAATACCCTCTTTTCCCTTCATAAAAAAGATCATTACCACATTAATAATAAAATTTACCAAGAATTGACCCACTCCCTAATTACTCACTTAATAATCTTAAAACTGACCAACTAAGACAACTGGAATACTTCACGAAACTTCACTAGCAACCCTTTACACAAGCACTCCATTGGCATTGGTCTATTTTGGAAATCTTGCTTATTTTCTTTATTAAGTTAAACTTTGTGTTGTGTGGAATGTTATTTATGCTAGTTAACAAAATTTTTGCAGTTATCTTTGTTTCAAGGTGTTTTTTGGATCTCATCTCCTAGACTAATTGTTGTATTGTTATAGATTAAACAACATGTTTTATTTTTCTAGGGACCACCCCCCTTGGCTTCGCTAGAAGAGAGCCTAGACGGAGGAGTCAAGATCAAGTGACAACACTTGACTCTTGCTTGCCCCCAAGGTCGTACCCAGTGGTTTGAAGATTTCTACCACGTGACCCAAGGTGCGAATTGGATGGCAACAAACATATTGTAGATTTTTTTTAAATTCTATTTAGTATAAATTTTAAAAACATTAAAATTTAAATAAATTGTCTACAAAATGGATCGTGCAATGATAGTTAAATGCTCATATCCAAAAAAAATAAAATCCACCAGTCACATGAAAATACGGGAAGTGGGAGGTTGAGGGTTGTTTAGAAAGGGTTTCAGGCTCTGGAATTAAAGGAGTGGGAAGAGGTAAAAAATCTTGCTGCTTGTGTTTATTTTGTGTGTTGGGTCATTAGTTGTGTTTATTTTTTATCCAAGCCGACATTTGAATAAAGTGGTTGATGTGAAATGATGCTCTCTCATTCAGACTTTGTTTCCCTAATGCTTATAGTCTACTTCTGACGCTAGCCTATCATTTAGCAGCATGGTTAAATATCTTAGCAATTTTCTTTCAAAGGTTGTTCTACATGTACGATGGATTACAACGACCCTTGATTTATTCAGTGATGCATTATTCTCTGGACATATTTTAAAAGCTCAGCTGCTTAAAAAAATTGAAAATAATAACCAAAGAGGTAAGAGAATTTGGGATTTAAATTTTAGAAAGTTGACTCCATATGCTCATTAATGAAATATATGTAATACACAAGACTAGTAGTAAACATTACTAACTTTGAACAAAGGGTGTTTAGAACTTTACAATTAACTGTCATAGACTATGTGCCCTAATACTGATTTTTTAATAGCAATGATTATTTATATCAACCTTGAAGTTTTCCATTGCATATGTATCCAAACAAAAAAAGGATGACCAATTTTACCTTATCTTTTGAATCACCCATTTTCCTCTCTGGCATGCTTTACATCTTTAAAGCATAGAAAGAAAAAATAGATACTTCAACTTCAAAAGAAAGTTGCATATCTATATTGACTACTTCATCAGTTATTGAGAATGCCAAGATTACAAAAGCTTCTTTGAGCACACTGAGACCCTTGATGTTTTTGATGTCGCTGAAAATGTCGGGCACCTTCAGTACTCTATGTTCTTGTGCCCTCTAGATTCAAGCCACTGAGACTTGGATCTCCATTCAGTCTTGCTGGGCTGTTATAACACTACACTTTTTTATGTCATCCTATCACACTGGTTCATATTTTGTTGGTGCATCTTTATATGCTTTTTTGTTAAGAAATGTTAGAATTTAAGACAGTCTCTATACGACGATGAACCAAATCTTCAAGGAACCTTCAATAACATAAATTTTTGTATCTTCCTTCCTATCCATTATTCCATTGTATCATTTTAGGACATGTCTGGATTTATGTTCAATTTATACTTTACATCTTTGAATGATTCTTCTGGTCACCACATGTTTATTAGTGCTTTCCCTCAGAGTGCTTTCCTAGGGGGACGTGTATATAATAATGTAAGTACCCTTGTTGATATATTATTTCCTAAGTTCAAGTTAGAGAAGGGGCTTACTACATGTTTCTTTGATAATTCATCATTTTCCTAAGTTTAGAGAATTTTTATTGATGTATTACCCCTCAAAGGGGAGCAGTCTAATTGTTATACGATTTGGATTTTTTTCACATATCATCACCATAATTTAGATTAAGAATCTTTTGTTAAATTGCAAACTTTCGTTGCTGAAATTGGATTTTGGAATGCATAAATGGATTCAATGCATTCAAATACTCTTTTTGCATATGGATTTTGCAATCTCAATAACTGATATTTTCAATTCTAGCAACTCTTTTGAATTTTCGGTTGGATTTCAAACAAAAATGATTTGAAAAAATTGTATTGAATGGTCCAAATCGTTGCATGTTTAGACTATTTCCATTGAAGGTAGTGCACCCTAGGTTGAGCCTTATATTTTGACAATATGTTGGTATCATGGTGCGTATTTTCTAGGAAGAACAACTTTATTTACTTGATATAACACCTTGATGGAGCACAACCTTTCTTTGGCACACATGCCGAGGCATATCCTCAATATTTTATATTAATTTGCTTGGTGGAGGGGCCATCCCCTTGGTCTTTGACTTGGTTGAGCTACAGGTGCACATATGGAGACACATTCCTAGGCTGAACCTATTGTTGTAGTGGGGTTATGCATTGGATTATGTGCTAGGATATTGCTATCTTGACACTTGGTCAAAACCCTTGGTGTTCTCACATGATGAAGGTTAACTTGAGCCCACACATGCTAATATTGGGGAGTTATTTGGAGCCACACTTGTTGCATTTATAGTGTTTTTGTTCATTACACATGTGAAGAACATTGATGGTATTTACACATGGTTGTGGCACATTATTAATCGAGTTAACTATCATTACACTCTTTCCTAGGGTGCACTTGTGGAAAATTATTATTTGATTCCTTATTGACTATTCAAACTGGACACTATGCACATTCATCAAGGGCATGCCTCTCAGGTTCAAGAGGTCAAAAGCAAAACCTCTTAGTGTGCACCTCACATGAAGCTTATTTTAGTATTATTTGTTAATGAAGGTGGCTCTTTGACACACTCTTCAAGGGAGCACCTCTCCTAGGTGCTCTTTCCACCCCATTTCATGGTCAAAGAAGGTTATGCCTTGAATAATCTCTCATTATTTCAACTACACTTGGAATTATTGTAGGGCGTGGTCACCTTTTTATTTGGCATTCACACTTTGAAGTGGTTATTTCTTGAGGAGTGCTTTGCACACTTATTCACAAACTTGGTGGACCACATTATTATTTCAAGGAGTTGGTTGAGGAGTGTTCTAAGAGGAATATTATATTATTATCTTATCTCATACATCTATAAGGACATGCTTTGTGGCTTTTTCTATGTGTACATTGAATAAATTATGCCATATTTTGCATGCAAACATCTTGGAAGGCATACTAGTGGTGGAAATCTATGCATGTTCACACATCACCTAACCTACTTTAGTGACGTGCTCACCATCTCTTAGAGAAATTGTTTTTGTTTATTGTATTATACCATCTAGTGGATCGCTCTCATAGTGATTGCAAATCATTTGACTTGTCAAAATTTAAGAGATGAGACCTAACTACTCCATTATTATATTACTTTTTTCACTTGTCAAGGAGTGAGCTATGAAAATGATGTATTTTATTGTAAGAGAGATTTAACTTGTTTTTTTCTCTCCATTTTGAAATATTAGATTTGGTGCTTCATTCCTTAGAGCTTAATGGAATTTTTGTTGGATGTTGTTGGAGGATTGAGTATAGTGCTTAATGGATGAGAATGCCTTATAGATCATAATGCTCTTTCACATTGCTAGAATAATTGTAACAATTACTTATTAAGTGTTGAAATTGGTAACATGTTTGCATGTTTTCTCTACTATTGGATGGGTGCACATATAATTTTAGTCTTGATAACCATAATATTTATGAGTATTAGATTTTATTACTTCAATGGTCTCTCTAGTTTTATATCCATAATTTGGGAGAAGAATGAATTTGTTGTTGTAGCTTGTACAATTCAACATCAATAACCATTGTTCTTCACTATGATGGCTTACCATTTACACTTGACTTGATCCCATTTACCCAATGATAAGACACTAGTATCCATGCCATTCAATTTACCAACTCGTTTGACTAGATCATCTTTCATTTTAACCTTGGTCTCCTTGGTATAAGCTCTAGTAATCGTATTTTAGGGAATACCGCCTTGAGTTGGAGGATAACTGACATAAAATGTGTAGAAATGGGGGGGGGTTCCTCTTGATAATTCATTGTCTGTCATGGACCTATGAATATTTTCCCCTTATGAGCCTAACTATAACTCTCCACCTTCAACATGTTGGATTTTGTGCAACTTCGGAAGTTATTCTTGTTGTAATGTTTTGTACCTCCTACGAGAGATTATGTTGATGCAACCAATCATGTAAACCCTTGAAATAATTAATGTAAACCTTGGGGAATAATCACACAAGAAAAATAATTAAATAAACCTTATTTTATCTTCCCCCAAGGCAAGTCGACCTAGTGAGTCAAACTACCCCAAAATAGTGGGCAGTCTTCCCCAAACATTGGGAACAACTATCAAGTCGGCCCCTATTTAATTTCAGTGGAAAAATAATATAAATAGAGGGTTCCCCTCCTCATTTTAACACACAATAACTTGAGCGCTGCACGACAAGTTCTCCCTCAGCTAGAGAAGTTTGCTATTGTAGCTAGGAGATTGCTTCTCTGGGGTTTCTCCATTGTGTATAGGTTCTCTCTTATTTTCTAGGAGTTGTGCTACTACCATATGGATGTAAAACATTCTCTATTGGAAGGTATAAGATCGATTTTGAAAATAGTGTTGTATTTTCTATGGTTGGAAGGTGATAGATCATCTCCATGGTTAAACAAGCTCCACAACCAGTTTGTTTATGTGCTCTGTGTTTCTTCTAGTGATCTTGGTTTTACAGCTGGTAATTTCAAACATGGTATTAGAGAAGTTCTAGAAGAAGCCATTGTAGGAAGCTAGGGATCCATGTTTTGGAGTGTTTCCTACCTCAGATCATCCCGAAAGGATAATAGAGCAGCTTTCCCTCCTAGGGTGCCTCTTTCTGTGGAGCCCAATTTTTTACCTAATACTATCAGGGTCAAGAACTAGGGCTTCCACATTACTATTGTTTTGTCCAAATATTTGAACCAACTTGACATTGCTCCAACTCTCCTCAATAGCGCGCATTCACCTATGGATCCATGTTTTCAAGTCTCCACACTTCATCTGTGACAAAGCTCCTGCTAGGGTTTCTAGTTCATATTTGCAAGCAAGATGATTGGAATGAAGGTTGAAAATCGTCTTGATGGGGATACTAACTTCATCTCTTGGAAGTCTATAGTTCTTCTCATCTTGGGAGAAAATGATCTCTTAAATTTCATCAATGAGAAGATTCCAGAACCAGAAGCTGAAGAAGACAAGTCTCATTGGAGGAAGTGTGATGCCAGAGCAAGAAGACTCTTGGTGTACTCTATTAGGGATCATTTGGTTCCTCAAATATCACAAAATAAGACATCCAGAAAAATGTTCAAAACCATAAAGAGGATATTTGAGCGCAGTAGCATCAATGTGACTCTCACGTTGAGGAACCAACTATCAAATATGAATATGTCCAAGTTGGACTAAATTTCCTCATACTTCATGAGTATCATAGAACAAAGGGACAAGATAAGGTCTAGTGGAGAACCCATTGAAGATAAGGAGTTTGTCATGACCACACTAAATAGTCTTCCACCATCTTGGGAGTCCCTCATCCAAACCATAAGTGGTCGAACCAAATTTACCAAATTTGACAGGTTATGGGCAGATTGAACACAAAAAGAGATGAGGATTGCGTCAAGACAAATAATTCATGGCTGTCAAGATGAGAAGAATTGAATATCCAAGGCCCATGCCAAGAAAGGAAAGGGAAAGGGAAGAAAGTTTCACAACCATAAGCACCAAGGTATGATACCAAGCCCTTCTCCAGATCAAAAGAAAAATAAGAAGGAGTTATCACATATACAATGCTTTAGGTGCAAGAAATATGGTCATTATGCAAGAAAGTGCCCAAACTCAAAAAAAAGGAAGCATGAAGGATTAATTGCTGATCTAGACTAAGATACTCCACTTAAGAGGCAAAGGAATGATGATTCTGAATAAATTATAGAGGATCGTAGAAAGGAGTTCTTCTTATAGTTCTTCCCTATGTTGAGGTGATGAGATAAAGATCCAGGTGGCAATGGACTCCTAGAATATGAAGATCAATGGACTCTGGCAATGGGATCCCACCCACAAAACAATAAAAGATAAGTATTTTATTTTACATGCTCTGGTAGATTAGATCTAGTTGTTTATTACTATGTTTATGCAAATCTAGATTCCTAGAAATTGTTGAGAATGTAATTTAGTTCTTTTATTGATAGTAGGATCATGTAGTATGTATTATGATTTATCCCATAATGTTGCACAACAGTTCATGGATCCCTCTTGGATGACGTCTCCTTCTAACATACTTAGAGTAGTGCACACTCTTGACATACTTAGAGTAGTGCACACTCTTGATGGTATGTTATAATGGAGACCACAAACATCCAAATAATAGCCATGTGTGTGTTGTGTTGAAGCATTTGCTAAAAGATGCCTACATACCTGGACAGCTTATTGTTGATGCATTGATTTGATTATGCAATCTTGCTAACCATATGACAATATTTGACTTGTAGGGAATGCTACATCCTACAAGAAGAATATGATGAAACTTGGTATGAAGCACAAGTGATCCCATTGATATGCAGATGGATCAGAAGCAGAAAGCCTCTAGAATTATGACTCTCAGCCTAGAAAGAAGGATGAGTTTTGGTAGAAATATCTAAGAGGAATTCATGACAACAGACGGATGAGGACCGAGTACATACGATTCACAGGCCCAGAATGATCTCATGTGGAGATATGGTGATTAGAAGTGGAAGGATTCTACATATGTCAGTTTCTCTGCTATAGTTGTTTGTCTCTCCGACGATTACGTAAAGCAGTTTATTTTCAGTCAGAGTAATAGAAAATGGATTATGGAGGACAACAATTACTCAACCAATTTCTGAGGAGACATATGGATTTAGCCCTCAAGATGAGGATCCTTTCCTATTGCATATGATGGTGTGAAACTTGATGAAGTATTCCTAAGTCAAGGAAGAGAATAATTGAGATCTCGAGCAGATCGAGCATGACGATTGTGAATACACCGATGGCATTATTGTCTTGATTCAGACAAGACATTTGAAGGATCCTTGAAGAACCTGGCCGTCACAAGGATGGATACTTACATCATATATGTGAACTTCTCAGAGAGTGAGTAGGATGCTCAACTACAGAGAGAGCAGGATAGTCAGATGCAAAGGGATCCGAATGCTCCAGCATAGAGGAAGACATCCCAGACACTCTGTAATGGGTTGGGGAGACTAGTCTCTTAATACTCTCTCATACAAGTGCATGAATTCAATTATGTGATTATTTCAAGCATTTTCGTTTCATGTCTATAATAGGGAAGGATAGAAATGTTTTCCCTGATATATTTAATTCCTCTATTCACTGATATGTGTGCAGGATGGGACCATACATTCTCCTTTATCACTCTAAGAAGGAGTGGAATATTAGCGTCATGATTACTTCCCTCTCTAAGAGGAAAGGACAATTATACAAATACCATGCATTCTCTCGATCACATATAAAGAAGTGAGAATATCTCTCGAACATGCTAAAAAAAGATGGAGAGGATGTTGCACACTGGTGCTTCTTTATGATGTCGATACAATTTAGTGATGAGGTGAGCCACATGACGCTGAATGCTCAATCATGGTTACTGGTGAATGGCCTTGGCGCAACCTTTTGGTCAAGGATTGAGATGATAATGGCTCCAGTATGCAACATTGGGTTGAATGTTTACTCACAGTTAGTGATGAATGGCTCTGGTGTAGTCTTTCTTAGACTCGAGGCGCTAACACGATTCTCATCCAGATTGAATAAGGCTAAATGTTCACTCATAGTAAGTGGTGAATGACTCTGGTGTAGTCTTGCTTAGACTCGAGGTGCTATGTATTGGATAGTAGTGTGAAGCTCTAGACATGGACATTCTCACCAAGTGAGAATCCTAGCAATAATGGAGAATGCTCCCCTTCATAAGAAGGGAGGGTGATTTTACTCCCTAACACACTATGTTGTAGTGGGTAGAGTGATTACATGATTATTCTCAACTTGGTATGGGATAAATCCCATCGACTATAGAGATGAATAGGTAGTAGATGGTCATGTACACAAGTGCCTCTAATTGTCCTAGTTCTCATTCTGGTGTGAGAGAAACCCCATCGGTAGTAGAGATGAACACGTAGTAGATGGGCATGTACACTGGTGCCTCTGCTCGTCCTAGTTCTCAGCCTGGTATGGGAGAAATCCCATCGGCAGTAGAGACGAACAAATAGTATATGGTCATGTGAAGCATGCCCTTGTTCTCATATAAGTATGAAAGGACCCCATCGATAGTAGAGATGAACTGATAGGAGATGAGATGTTGCTTGCAGTACTCTTCAATGGACAATGTACAGTTGCAGAGCTGATAGATCTACCGATGGACTGAGTGGATCATGGGAATACCTTGGACATCCTGATAGGATGGAGAGGCCATCACACACTCCCACCCACTTAGTAGAGTGGGGAGACGTCTCAAATATCCCGAGATGGAATGGAGAGGTTGGCACCCACTGGTACTCACTAAAAGACTAGCTGAGTTGGTGCATGTTCACTAAATAACTGAGTTGTACCAAGTCACTTAGTGTTAATGAAGAATTCCTGATGGACCAAGTTGGATGGGCCAAGTGGTGTACGAAGAGCCCAAGTGGCGTATGGAGAGCTTCCAAGTGGTGTATGGAAAGACTCGATTGGATGAATATGGGTGTACGAAGATCTTTGGAGAGTCATTGAATGGATACCAAGTGGCGTAATGAGTGCCCTTAGATATAGCCATCCAGTGCATTCCAAGTGGCGTTCTCTGGGCCATGTGATTTGGTCGTCCGATGGGTGCCAAGTGGCATAGTGAGGGCCATGCGATCTAGCCATTTGATGACTTCCAAGTGATACAGTGAGGGCCATGCGTCCTTGCCATTCAATGGCTTCCAAGTGGCACAGTGAGGGCCATGTGCTCTGGCCAGCTCGAATGGTGATAATAACGACGTGTTTCTCCCCATGGATCCTTTGTCAGTAGGATGTTGTTCAAGGGTTCATTTTTCCAAGAGGTGGTAGTTCGAGCCTTCCAGAGGTTTGATGTGACACTATTCCCTATGAAGGAGGAATGGGGGCTGTCGACCGCGCAGTTGTCATGCAACTAGTTTTGATTATAAGCCAACAAATCTCAAGGAACCCAAGAATACCATAATTCTCTGTGCTAACACCATTTGATGAGAATCAAAAGACAAAACCCTTCAATCAAACAAATACAGAAGGGAGGAAGGAAGAGTTGTTCCTGAGGTCTTTATCTTTGTAGTTGTTGCTAACATATCTCTGTTTATCATGTATGTAGTTGCACTGCTCTTCAAAAGCCAAATTTCTCTTTTAATTAGAATATCACCCAAGATTTTATGGTCCCTGAAGTTTCGATTGGTGCTCTTTACGATTCACCCAAACTGGAAAGACACTTTGAACCTTGAGAATTAATAAACCTATAGTTAGAGCATAGTTAGTTTATAAATTGATGCCTCTGAAACTCTTTGGAGGACTTGTTTGTCATGAAACGTAACAAAAATCAAACTACTAGAGCTAAGAATGTATTTAATTGGCAAAAATGCTTCCATTGATGGGTATAATCTAAATCATATAAAATCATAAGCACATGACAAGATGAAAGACACTTTATAATTTTTTCTATAACTCCATTAACGATCTCTATTTTCACATCTCTTTGATTCAAATCTTTAAAAATACTCATCTAGAAGGAATTTAGAGAACCATTTGTTGACATCGAACAAAAAAAGCTCAATTATATTCTAATATATTGGTGTTGAAGAATTCTTTAGCCAATGTTGTCTTTCTAGCTTCACCTACAATATTAGATAGTTTAACCCACAATCCCTACAACCTTTGCATTCAGGATATGCTCCTTAGATAGCACTGTGTTATGGAATTCGAACGTCCGAGCATGGATTTTACTTTACACGATGATAACTAGAAATAAAATAGATTTTACTTTACACAATAGTAACTGGAAATAAAAAAAACATCTATGGTACGCATGATGGGTACGTTGATTTATATTAAGCTATCCATTCAAAGATGATATCTGTAAGTATTTATGTAATGCGCATAGCTAAGAAACAAGATGGAATCACTTACTATCTCTCTACAATCCAGATGAAACCAACTTGCTAGATCTCTGATATCATAATGAAACTTAAAGTCACAAAAATATGGTATAGCTATTGTGGTTGTGTAACTGTTTATTTGACTAGCGTGTTGGTTCCAATATCATAGTTGTCATCCATTATAATTTGCACTATCTTAATTTCATAATCAAAACAATTATAACAAATGTCGTTACTTAGTTTTGTTTATAATCTTTAACAAAAACACTAATTAATATCATACACAAGAGATTTATTTCTAACAACATTTAATTTATCATTAAAATGAGGAAAAGTGAGGACATTGAATCAACATAACAAAGAGTTTCAAAAAGTTACATTATGTTAAAAATACTTTTTGATATGTTGATGTATTTGTAAATTCGAGATGTATTCACTTGTATATATTATATTGTACCCCAATGTTCCTATCAGGAGAATCATTTGTATTTCATTGTACCCCGATGTTCCTATCGGGAGAGTCATTAATATAATAACGTCATGTAAAGTCATTGAGGTTAACCATCTGTTGTAAGTCGGGGAAATAGTCCCCACAATTGAGTTGAGGTTAACCCTCCTTGTTGATCAAGGGGGGAAAAGTCCTCACAATTGAGGGGCACTAGGGTTATTAGACTCTCATAGAAAATTCAGCCCTGGTAAGTAATTGTCAAGTTAGAAACTAGTATAAATAGAGAGTGAGCCTCTATATTTGACACAAACACTCACCCAACTATAGCGCATAGGTGAGAGAAGAATAGCTCACACAAGTGAGAGATAGAAGAGTTGTTGGAGATCATCTTTGTGTCTTTGGGTTTTACTGCTACCATTGGTGCTCATTATATATCTGAGGAAGTTGTGGGGTTTTTTCCTTTATGGTTTCCCTAAGGAAAATCTTTGTGTCTATTGTCTCTTGTGATTGATTTTTGTGCATTTTATTCTCTCAGATAAGATCCTAAGATAATATTGCTTAAATGATAAAAATCCAACATGGAATCAGAGCTAACTTGAAAAGAAGACACTATGCAGCTGCAGAAGCTAGGGATTCTTAATTTTTGGGTCTCTTTCCACAGATCATCAGCAAAAGAAGGCTAGGATAACTCTCCATTGAAGGGTGCATCTTTCTGTCGAAACAAAATTTGATTCCAGTCATTTTCAGTCACTGCTACAAGAAATTAGGGATTTTCACAGAAGAGGAATTTTTGAGTGAGCCCAGCATAGGATTTCTCTCCTCATAAAAATAAAATTTTAGAGACCAAGTTTGAATTTTTTGGTTGAGTAAAACTCCAGGAAAGTCAAACCCTAGTTTGACCCCGGGCCTGAAAGACACTAAAATACTAAAACTGGTAGTTTTGGTACATTCTCTACATGTCTATATTTAAGAAGGCACGGGAGCCAAAAATTTCCCAGGCCAAAAAAAAAATCCTGATGTATCGTGTGTAAAAATTTCAGCCTTAGATTCGTTGTATTCTGGGAGATATGATTCCTCCAAATTAGGGTTCCATCCCCTTCCAGGATTCATCCCTATACAGGACACCTAGGGAGAATTGCTATATCTCAAGCTACGAAGTTCCACATTAAATTTCGTAAGATTTTCCAGATATGGAACAGGATTTACTTGTTGTGGTATAAGTTTTAGACCCCAAAGGTGAAACAGTGACATGGGGCAGTCTATACAAGCTCGTTATGTTGAACAGTCCTGAAAGAAGTCACCTTGGGAAAACTATCATAAGTCCCAATTGGTGAAACCAATTCTGCTCAAACCTATGGTGTTGGAAAGAGGACAGACAAGGCTACCTTAGTAAATAATTTAAGACATAGAGGAGCAGTAATTTTAGACATACCAAAAAAACAATATCAAGAATTTATGTAGAAGAAATTAGAAAACTAGGGCTTCCTGTTCTGGGAGCTTCCCTCCACTGATTTCAGAAAATGAGTACATTGGATAGCTCGCCTTGAAGAGGCCCATATTTCTATCCAATCATATATGAAATATTCCAAGTTTTGAAAATTAAGGTTTCTCTAACAAACCCTAGATTAGCCAGCTCCGGAACCAGGACGGACACCTCAAATCAGTAAGATCTAATCTTTTGCTATTTACATTTGAGGTTCTCATGACTAATGACACCGGCTTGGTGAAGCTAACAAATTCCAAGCATGGAAGTATAGGATGTTCCTGGTTCTTGAAGGAAATGAATTGGACACCTACATAAGAGGAGAGGTTCCAGTTCCAGAGGGAGATGAGGCTAAAGCCTTACACAAGAAGAATTTGGTCAAGGATAAGAGAATCACCTTATACCACATGTGTCTTCCCTAAATACACCTAAAGAGATGTTTGATTACTTGACCAAGATATTTTGAAGAGAAGAATATAAATCAGAAGAAGTATAGGAACTTCGTGATCCTTGAAGAAATTGACTTGGATAAGTATTTCAGTAAGAAAGGTCTAGGAGCCAGAGGAAGATGAGGACAAGGCTAGAGCCAAGAGAATCATTGCAGATTATATTAAAGACCATCGCATCCCTCATGTGTCATCCTTGAATACACCAAAAGGAAGTGTTCGATGCTATGACGAAACAATCAACGAAGAATAAGATATGGTTATAACCACCTTGAATGGCCTCCCAGGATCATGGTATTCATTCATTCAAGGAATGTGTGCCAGAAGGAAGTGATTAATTTCAGCAAACTTTGGGAAGAGTGCACACAAGAAGAAGCTCAACTCATAATAAGAGAAAGAGAATATGGGAGCAACTGAAGATCAAGCTCTCACGATTAAAAAAAGATCCCTCAAGCGATGAGGCATATGAAGGACTCAATTCTTGAAGAACCTCTTATCCATCTTAGCATTTGGATAAGAAATGGGGCTGTTATGAATGAAGAAGATGATGAAGCTGAAATAAAGAGTCTACCCATGAAACAAATAAAGATAAGTATTAAATTTTCATTTCATGGTATTGTTTTGTTATTCATTTGTTTATGTTCAGGTTGATGTGGTATGCATGATAGAATGTTTGCATTAATGACAATATACTACTAATATGCATGTAATGGGTAAGTAGTTGATGGTGCTATACAACTCTCCATTGCTACTTATCTAGAATGAAACCTATTTTCCGACATATTGGATTAGTGCACAATCTCAATGATGTCATGGTAGAGATGGAAGGAATATAGAAATTTTTCGTGAGATATGGATGAATGTTGTATTGGCTAAAATAGTTGCATGATTAAATCTTTATGCATAAGAATTTGCCATTATGAATATGTCTTATGAAATGTTTCTAACCATACAACTAATGCATTTGGCTTGTAGGAAAGATCGCGTAGAATCGCCTACATGAAAAGAAGGATGAGACTTGTTCCGAAGAACAAGTAAGGACAGTTCGAGAAGTAATACAAGATGAAGAATAATATGATGATACTTTCAAAGAAAGAAAGAGGCCTTAGACACAATACAGTTATGTGACACTGTTGAGCGACATCATTGTTGCAGAACCTTCCAGCTATGAAGAAATAACCAAGAAGAAAGGGAAGGAGTGCACCAGTTCAAGAAGAATGATGTCTTGGATGCAGTATCGAGACCTGAATGGAAGTCCGTAGATACAACATGCAATAGATGACAACATCGAGGGATACAAGGCAAGATTTGTAGCACGAGGACTCTGACGGAAAGAAGGCATAGACTACAAAGAGACATTTGCATCCACTGGGGTTTGAGGCACATGATAGGAAGACTCATGTGTGCAAATTAAAGAAGGCCTTGTACGAGCTTAGAAGGCACCCATGGGATAACACATACATGAGGAGCTTGAATATCACCTAGAGTGGTGAATATCTTAACCTTTGCTACAAGGTTGAATATGAAATCCTATAGAGGATGACAAGCTCACAAATGGGTGCGAGAAGAACTTTTGAAAAGGTTCAAGATAGAGGATCTTAGTATCCAGTGATCCTAAATGGATACATAGAATATTAGTAGAAGAGGAAGCTACTTGTCACTCCAGTACATAATGTTTCAATGCATAGAGCACGAAAGTCAGAGGGAGAATGATGCTCCACTTCAGAGGGAGTGACTGCAGAAGATCCTGAGATTCAACATGGTACGACAGGATGGATAGCTGATTGATGGCTCTAGGCTTTACTGACAATAAAATGGATTCCAACCTTTACTTCAAGGTTGAAGGTGGAAGACCAGTGATGGTCCTATTATATGTCAATGACTTGTTCTTGACAGAAAATAGGAACTCATTAAAGTTGCAAGAAGGAGACTTGCTGCCAATTTTAAATGAAGGACTTGGATATGATGCACTACTTTCTAGGCATGGAGGTGTGGCAAAATGCGGATGGAATCTCCCTCGGAAAAGGGAAGTATGCATTGGAGATATTGAAGAGGTTCAGGATGATGGGCTGCAAGGCTATGACCACACCTATGGCATCGAACCTGAAGCTATTGAGTGATGATTCATCAGAGACGATTGATGCTATGATGTATCGTCAGATGATTGGGTCCTTGATGTACCTAACGAATAGGATACCAGATATTTGCTTTGCTGTGAACACATTGATCCAGTTCCTAATGGATCCGAGACATGTTCACCTGATTGCTGCAAAGCATATTCTAAGGTACCTGAAGGGTAGAGTTGATTATGGGCTCAAGTATGATGCAAATCAAAAGTTTAACCTGGAAGGTTATGTGGATTCAGATTGGGCAAGCAGTTCCATTGATAGGAAGAGCACTTCAGGGTGCTGCTTCAGTATCAGATCAGAGAGGAGTAGTGAAGCTCTAGTATGTGATCCAAATTGACATCTCTCAAAAGAGGGAGTTCTAGCATAGCCGGTGAGACAGGTTGTTTGAGCATAAAATCCTAGCGAAGCTCATAGGTGGCTCAGACATAAATGGTCCTCTAGGTTGTCCTCGAATGTAATCATTCTTGGCAAAGATCACAAGTTATCATTAGACGTAATCATCCATGATGTGATTCTATGCTAGAAATGTCCAGAGTAAAGTTTGAGTACTTCAAGGAGAAGCTTGGTGTTCTCCAGATCAAGATTCATTCCAAGGGGAAGTGATGAGTCAGTGCGCCTTTCTGACATGGTGGTAGGGATTTGTTCCCCATATGGTCAGATGTAAGCATAGATCCCTTCTGACATGGATGCAGGATGTGTTCCCCACATGTTCATATGTAAGTGTAGACCCCTTCTGACATGGATGTGGGATGTGTTCCCCACATGGTCAGATGTAAGTCCAGAGCTCTTCTGACATGGATGCAGGATGTGTTCCCCACATGGTCAGATATAAGTGCATAGCCCTTCTAAAATGGATGCGGGATGTGTTCCCCAAATGGTCAGATGTAAGTGCAGAGACCTTCTGACATGGATGCGGGATGTGTTCCCCACATGGTCAGATGTAAGTGCAGATCCCTTCTGACATGGATTCGGGATGTGTTCCCCACATGGTTAGATGTAAGTGCAGAGCCCTTCTAACATGGATGTGGGATGTGTTCCCCACATGGTCATATGTAAGTGCAGAGCCATTGTGACATGGACGCAGGATGTGTTTCCCACATGGTTAGATGCAAGTGTAGAGCCCTTCTGACATCGATGCGAGATGTGTTCCCCACATGGTCAGATGTAAGTGCAGATCCCTTCTGACATGGATGTGGGATGTGTTCCCCACATGGTCAGATATAATTCTTGAAGAAGATGAATACCTACATGGAGGCTAGGCCTACAACCAGCATGAAAAAGGGTCGACTCTGTATGTTGATGTATTTGTAACTTCAGAATGTATTCACTTATGTATTTCATATATTGTATTTGATTATTCCTGGATGTTCCTGTTATAGCTAGATCTTGTTCTTAGTTTATATGTTCTTTTTGTCCTAATTTTCAACCGTTGGTTTAAAATGATTTTAAATTTTATGTTGATTTTAAGAACTTTTGACAATCAGTAATTTTTGTTGGATTTAATGCTTTTAATAGTTGAATTATTTCATTAATTTAGTTTTAAGGTTTGTCTTTTGGGCTTATTAGTTAATATGTATATCTTTAAGCTTTCAAAAACTTATAATAAAAGTTTGTTCCAAGTTTTATTTATAATGTAACCCTCATTTTTTAGTCCTTTGTCAAATATTTTCATGAGGAGATTCCTGTAGCAGCTTTGTTTTTCCTATTTTTGTCATTATAATTGGGAGAATATTACGAGGTGATGGAAATGAATTTTGAAAAAACAAAAGAGGTTTTTGTCCAAAAAAAACTAATTCACAAAAACCTCTCTCATTTTTGTATCATCCATTATCGTTTGAGATATTCGAATTCATCTTTGTGGCATATTTTCAGGGTTTGAATTATTTAATAATTTCCTGTTTTAGTCACAACTTTCCAGCATGTATTTAAATCAATTGGAGGGGAATGTTTTTTTAAAAATAGAGGCTTTTGTTCACAATAGACTCTTTTAAAACAACCTCTCTCATTTTTTGCACAGGTGTCCCGGATCGAGAGATATGAAGGCGTCTTTGAGACCCAAATTTTCAGAAATTTGTCAAATTTCTCCAAATCCGATTTGCTATGTTTGGGTTAATTGTCTTTAAAGATTTTGGGTTATCATGTAACTAATTGATGTAACTGTTTCAAATTTAGACCTAGAAGGTATTTACGGAACTACTTTACCTTTGTAATTATAAAAGGAAGACAAACATACAGTTTTGTGGTTGGATTTTTCACTCAAGGAGAGGCTTTTGGAGCTTTGATTTCTCATGCTAGCATTTATAACTCTTATGTAAGTGGATGTCTGTTATTGATTATATATAAATTGATAAGCCCTTTTACCTGTCATGCTTTTTCATTTATGATCTGGTTGATTTCTAATTCTACAATTTCATTTCATGTTTAAAGGTTTATTCATGTAAATGCTTGTAGCCTGTGGGTGGAATTAGTATTTCCTGTGTAATGTTTATGGCTTATTGGGATGTGTTTGATCCCTAGTTTATCCAACTTGCATGATTCAGTTATATATTAGCTTGTGGATGTTTATTTCCTCCTTGTTGATGAAGTTTTAAAAACCAAAACCATAAAACCAATTTTATTCTATTTCATTTTGAGATTGTGTTGGCTTGTTCTTCTAGTAGTCTAAGAACAATTTCTGGCACTAACATCTTTGGCGTCGTTGCCAGGGACGAAGCTGAAATATATCTTCCCTGGGATATCATTATTCATCTGCTTTTGAGAGGTGAACAAAGTCAGAAAATCTTTTAGACTACAATTTTTCACTAGCAACTCCATGATTAAATATTCCACTGCAAGGAGAATTTTGTTGACAGAAAAATGAAGAAGCCAAATGGAAAGACTGGGTATCAGCTTGTTACTTTCCTCCATAAGGTTTTGTTCTTATTCATTAGTTCTTTCCTATCTTTTCCATTACATGTCAAAAGAATTATATTTTGTTTTTTTTATTCCGATGATCGTAAACCTTCAGGTACATATCCCTCTTTGGAAGAAGAAATTATGCATTCTTATTGTTTTATTGATGTTGATCTTATTCCTTCATTTGAAATACATGTGCAACATGATATACATATACCCATATCTCTTGAACCTGATTATTATGGCCATCTTGTAAAGAATAAAGCTGATCTATTACCTTCTACTATCACTGCTGAAACTTGCGAACAGCTTGTTGAACCTCATTATCAACTCACAGATTTTCAGTCTAGACTCAGACAAAAGATGTTTAAACCTCTTAGGATTCCATCTCTCTTACATCCTTACCCTTCCTACCTTGTTGAATATCTTCCCCATTTTACTATAAAAGACCATATTACAGCAGAGAAGCATTTAGGATCTTTTCATAATTTCATTGATAATTTTGAAATCATGCACGAGGATGTTGTCATTAGGTTATTTTCGAAATCATTTGTTGGAGATGCTAGGTTTTGGTTCCAAAATTTAAAAGCTAATTCAATTAGATTGTGGGAAGAATTACATGATGTCTTTTTTAAGTATTGGGGTAAGAATAAATCTTATGATCAATATCTTTCCAAATTTTATAGTTTGAAAAGAGAGAATGATGATCCAATTACTAAATTTAATTGGGGGTTTCAAAGTTTTTATATCAGTATACCTACGGAGATCATACCTTCGGAAAAACTTGATATGGTATATTATGTTATGGCTCAACATTCAGATCTTGTTTTTTCCCTGTTAGAAAGGAAATCATCATCTTTAAGAAAATTGTTTGAGGATACAAAAGGAGTGCAGGAGAACATCCGAGCTTGCAAAATGCTTCGAGATCAGGCTCATGTTGAAGATATACAAGCTTATGAACAGGAAGAAGAACGTAGGTATCATTCAAATTTAAGACAATTTTCTTCATCGTTTTCATATTTTCATATGAACAAGAATATAAATGACGCTTGTGTTGATTCTTCATATTAGTTTGCTGACTTTTTCGATGATAATATACTTTCAATGGATTATAATAGAAATTTCCTAGTTCCTGCTATGAGATTATCATGTTATGAAGAACAAGTTGCTGCTCTTCAACCTCTTACTATTGATATAAGAAATAAGCTGCCATTCTTGACTTATGGTCACTTTCATAATTTTATTTGTTCAAGTTTTGATCAAGGGTTTTATTTAAAGGCTGAGAAGCAATTTGAAGAGCCCTTGGTTTCCATTCTTGAGCCAAAGTTTAAAAAGAATAGTAATGGAGAGGAAGAGAATGCTTCACTTTATGATGAATATAATAAAGACATTGAAGTTTTAAATCAGAAATTTCATGATTCCGTGGCTTCTTGGATGGAGTTATATTTTTCAAAGGTTTCTAATGCTCCAACTTTTGGCATACTTCCTATTTCCAGTCATAAGTATTAGCTGCCTACAGACTCTTTATTGCATTTATCACATCTTTTGTGGGTTTTCTCAAACAGTAGCATGCATGGAATTATGATTCTCAGCCAAATGGTTTCTTGGCTTCACTGGAAGCATGATTACACTTAATTGGGTTGTTTCCTCTGATTAGAAGTAGGAGTAAATAGCATAATAAGCTCGCTATATGAGCATGTAGATTCTTTTCAATATGCTGGTTTGTAGTAGAATTTTGTCATTTCAGAGGTATGTGTTCAGAGTTTGAGAAAGTTGCAGAGATTTGGTAAATGACTCCATCACCCAATGAATAAGGCACAAGGTCTACAGGTTCTTCAAGCCTCACAAGGAGGACTTCATCCTGCAGCAAGAGCCAGGTGTTATAGCTAGATCTTATTCTTAGTTTATCTATTCTTTTTGTCCTAATTTTCAACCGTTGGTTTAAAATGATTTTACATTTTATGTTGATTTTAAGAACTTTTGACAATCAGTAATTTTTGTTGGATTTAATGCTTTTAATGATTGAATTATTTCATTAATTTAGTTTTAAGGTTTGTATTTTGGGCTTATTAGTTTGTATATCTTTAAGATTTCAAAAAATTATAATAAAATTTTATTCCAAGTTTGCTTTATAATCTAACCCTCATTTTTTAGTCCTTTGCCAAATATTTTCATGAGGAGATTTCTGTAGCAGCTCTGTTTTTCCTGTTTTTGTCATTATCTTTGGAGCATATTACGAGGTGATGGAAATGAATTCTGAAAAACCAAAATAGGTTTTTGTCCACAATATACTGATTCACAAAAACCTCTCTCAGTTTTGCAACATCTGTTATCATTTGAGATATTCGAATTCATCTTTGTGGCCTATTTTCAGGGTTTGAATTATTTAATAATTTCCTATTTTAGTCACAAATTTTTAGCACGTATTCCGATCAATTGAAGGGAAATTTTTAAAAACCAAGAGAGGTTTTTGTTCACAACATACTCATTTTAAAAAATCTCTCTCATTTTTTTCATAGGTGTCCCGGATCGAGAGATATGAAGGCGTCTTTGAGACCCAAATATTCAGAAATTTTCCAAATTTCCCCAAATCCGATTTGTTATTTTTGGGTTAATTGTCTTTAAAGATTTTGAGTTATCATGTAACTAATTGATGTAACTGTTTCAAATTTCGACCTAGAAGGTAGTTATGGAACTACTTTACCTTTGTAATGATAAAAGGAAGACAAACATACAGTTTTGTGGTTGGATTTTTCACTCAAGGAGAGGCTTTTGGAGTTTTGATTTCTCACACTAGCATTTATAACTCTTATGTAAGTGGATGAATGTTATTGATTATATAGAAACTGATAAGCCATTTTACCTGTCATGCTTTTTCATTTCTGATCTGGTTGATTGCTCAGCCTACAATTTCATTTCCTGTTTAAAGGTTTATTCATGTAAATGCTTGTAGCTTGTGGGTGAAATTAGTATTTCATGTGTAATGTTTATGGCTTATTAGGATGTGTTTGATCCCCATATTATCCAACTTGCATGATTCAGTTCTGTATTAGCTTGTGGATGTTTATTTCCTCCTTGTTGATGAAGTTTTTAAAACCAAAACCATAAAAACCAATTTTATTCTATTTCATTTTGAGATTGTGTTGGCTTGTTCTTCTAGTAGTCTGAGAACCATTTCTGGCACTAACAGTTCCTATTGGTAAAACCAATAATGTAAACAAGTCATGTAAAGTCATAGAGGTTAACCCTCCTTGTTGATCAGGGGTTAAAGTCCCCACAGTTATGGGGCACTAGGGTTATTAGAGTCTCCTAGAGAAGTCAGCCCTGGTAAGTTATTGTCAAGCCAGAAACTAGTATAAATAGAGAGTGAGCCTCTCTATTTATCACACAGTCACTCACACTCAGTTGTAGCGCGGGAATGAGAGAGAAGGAGCTGGGATAAGAGAGAGAACATCTGTTGGAGATCATCTTACTGTATTTAGGTTTTACTACTACCATTGGTGCTTATTCTATCTCTAAGGAAGTTGTGTAGTTTTCTCCTTTATGGTTTCCTCGGGGAAAATATTTGTGTCTATTGTCTAGTGTGATTGATTGTTGTGCATGTTATTCTCTTAGATAAGATCCTAAGATAATATTGTCTAATTGATAAAAATCTAACATGGTATTAGATCTAACCTAAGAAGAAGACATTGTCCAGCTACAGAAGCTAGGGCTTCTTACTTTTTGGGTCTCTCTCCACAATCCATAAGCAAAAGGAGGCTAGGATGAACCTCCATTGAAGGGCGCATCTTTCTATCAAAGTAGAATCTGATTTTGAGCACTTTCAGTTTTCGACCTGCCACTACATCAAGAAATTAGGGATTTTCACTAAAGAGGAATTTTTTAGTGATCCCAGGATAGGATTGCTCTCCTCCTCAAAATTGAATTTTAGAGACAAAAATCGAGGTTTTTGGTTGCGTAGAACTCTGGGAAAGTCAAACCCTAATCTTCCCTAAAACCAGAAAACCAACACTGCAAAAGATCAGCTCCATATTCAATTTTCAGCTTCTCAAATGGTAAGATATAAATATTTTGTATTTCCATTTGAGGTTCTCAGTTAAGATGTCTCATCACACCAAGCTTGATGAAAAGCTTGAGGGAGTTGATAACTTCTGAGCCTGGAAGTATAGGATCTCCCCAGTCCTGGAAGAAAATGAGTTGGACTCTTACATCAGTGAAGAGGTTCTAGTTCCAGAGGGAGATGAGTCTAAGTCATTATACAAGAAGAACTTGATTATGGCCAAGAGGATTATTGCTGATTCAATCAAGGATCACCGCATACTACATGTGTCCTCCTTAAAGACACCTAAAGAGATGTTTGAAGCCTTGACCAAGTTTTTTGAAGGAAAGAACATAAATCAGAAGATGACTATGAGGAACCAATTGAAGAATGTGAATATCCAGAATGCAGAGACCATACAATCATACTTTACCAGGGTCTCTCAGATCAAAGAACAACTTGAAGCAGTAGATAAATAAGTGGAGAATGCAGAGATTATGATGACTACCTTGAATGGTCTCCCTAGGTCATGGGACTCCTTCATTCAAGGGATTTGTGCTAGAATAAATCTAGTCACCTTCAGTAGAATGTGGGAGGAATGCTCACAAGAAGAAGCTCGAATAGTAGCCCGAGAATAAAAGATGGGAAGTGAAGATCAAGCTCTCACGGTACACTCCAAGAAAAGCATAAGGGACTATCATCACCCCAAAGGTAAACATTCTCACCAGAAAGGTAACTCAAGAAAACCTAACAGAGATTTATCTAAACTCAAATGTTTTACTTGTGATGAGAGAGGACACTATGCCAGAGATTTTCCTAGAAACAAAAATGGCTCTCACAAGAAGAAGGGAAACAAGAGAAGACATCATGCTCATGCCGCAGAGGATGATGAACCTTCCACAAATAGAATCAAACAAGAAAGTGATGATTCTTCAAGTGATAAAGAATATGTTTTGATTTCCGCTCTCACGGGAACTATCACACATGGAAGCAATTATTGGCTTATAGACAGTGGGGCTTCCAAACATATGAAGGGATTTAAATAATCCTTTGTGAAACTGCTGAACATGAGTCACCTCACAAGGTAAAACTTGGGGATGACTACCAGTATCCAATAAAAGGTAGTGGTGAATCCTCCTGTAAGCTAGACTCTGGAAAGTCTATGAATATGAAGGATGTCTTGTTTGTACCAGGAATAAAAAAGAATCTCCTCTCCATATCTGTATTGGATGCAAAAGCCATAAGGGTTTCATTTGTAGATGCCCAAGTTCTTTTGTGGCCAAAGGAAAAGACTATAGATGATGTAGGAGTAATTGGGGAACAAAAAGGAGGACTATACAAACTGAAGGGCCAACCAGAACAAGATTTGGTCCATGACTCAATAGAGCCAAATGAACTTTGGCATAGAAGACTTGCACATGTGCACTATAGAGCACTACCACTTGTGAGCAAAGTTGTTGAAGGTCTTCCAGAAATACAGACAAAACATGACGGTGTCTATAAAGGATGTGCGAAAGGAAAGAACACAAAGAAGAGATTTTCAAGTAGCGAGAGAAAGGAAAAAGGAATCTTGGAAATCATCCACTCCAATGTATGCGGTCCGATGTCATCCAATTCATTGAGTGGGTATGTATACTATGTTTCTTTCGTTGATGATTTTTCTAGGAAGACATGGATATACTTCTTCAAGAACAAAGATGAAGTATTCAGCAAGTTCAAGGAATTCAAAGCCTTGATCGAGAACCACACAGAAAAGAAGATCAAAATCTTTCAATCAGATAATGGCAAAGAATTCACATCAAATGAATTCAAAGAGTTATGCAGAGATCCAGGGATTAAGAGGGAGTTAACCACTCCATATAATCCACAATAGAATGGGGTTGCAGAAAGGAAGAATAGAACGATCATGGAAGTTGCAAGGGAAATGCTTCATGATCAAGATCTTCCTATGCATCTATGGGAAGAAGCTTCCAGGACAGCGGTGTATGAACCATACTCCACACAGAGTACTCGAGAAAAAAACACCTAAAGAAGTCTTTTCCGGTAAGAAACCAGAGGTCATCCATCTCAAAATATTCGGCTGTCCAGTGTACATACACATTCCAAAAGAAAAGAGGAAACAGTTAGATCCTTCTAGAAAGAAGGGTATATTTGTGGGATATAGTGAAAGCTCGAAAGCTTACAGAATATACTTCCCAGGATTCAAGAATATCGACATTAGCAAAGACGTAACATTCAACAAAGACTCAGCTTACAACAAATACATAAAGAGACCAGTTGAAGACTCTAAAGAAACAGAAGTACCCAGAATTCAAGATACAACTATGAACAATGCAAATCAAGATGAAGATCGAGAAATAGAAGAACCTTAGGAACCTGTAGATCCATCCAAGAGGAAACATGCATGGGTACGAGAGGCTATCCAAGGTGCAGAAAGATATGGGGATCTAGAAGAAATGAACAGAGAGAGGAAAAGAACCAGGTCCTGCTCCGGTTATGTAGCCCTATTATGTGACATCATTGATAAATAACCTTACAAGAAGAGGCAGAGAAGAAAGAATGGAAGGATGCTATGATCGAGGAGTACCAGTCAATCATGAAGAATGATGTCTAGGATGTTGTCCCTAGGCCAGAGGGGAAGTCTATCGTGACTTCCAAGTGGATCTACAAGATTAAGCATGTTGTAGATGGTAGCATAGAGAAATATAAAGCAAGATTTGTGGCTCGTGGCTTCTCCCAGAAAGAAGGAATAGATTATGAATAAAATTTTGCACCTGTAGCCAAATACACTTCCATCTGATCAGTACTTTCTCTGGCTGTAGTAGTGAAATGGAAGATACACCAGATGGATGTCAAAACTACTTTTTTGAATGGTGTAGTAGAAGAGGAAGTGTATGTGGAGCAGCCACTCGGTTTTGAGACACATGACAGGGAGACTCATGTGTGTAAGTTGAAGAAAGACCTGTACAGTTTGAAACAGGAACCCATGACATGGTACGACAGAATTGACAGTTTCCTATCTAATTTGGGCTTTACCAAGAGTAAATCAGATTCCAACCTTTACTACAAGGTTGAAGAAGGGAACCTAGTGATACTCCTACTGTATGTAGATGATCTATTTGTAACAGGTGTGGATGGGTTGATTGCTGATACAAAGAGTAAGCTTGCTGTCGAGTTCGAGATGAAGGACTTGGGTATGATGCACTACTTTCTAGGCATGGAGGTGTGGCAGAGTGCAGTGGAATCTCCATAGGAAATGGGAAGTATGTAGTAGAGATCCTGAAGAGGTTCGGGATGATGCTATGATGTACCTATGGCATCGAACCTGAATCTATTGAGTTATGCTTCATCAGAGACAGTTGATGCTATGATGTATCATCAGATGATTGCGTCCTTGATGTACCTGATGAACACGAGACCAGATATTTGCTTTGTTGTGAACACATTGAGCTAGTTCCTGACGGATCCAAGACATGTTCACCTGATTGCTGCAAAGCATATTCTAAGGTACCTGAAGGGTACAGTTGATTATGGGCTCAAGTATGAGGTGGATCAGAAGATTAAACTATAAGGTTATGTTGATTCAGATTGGGAAGGAAGTTCCATCGATAGGAAGATCACTTCAGGGTGTTGCTTCAATATGGGATCAGGTGTGATCTCTTGGTTTAGCAAGAAGCAGTCTTGCATGGCACTGAGTACAGCCGAAGCAGAGTATGTCGCGGCTTGTTTGGCTAGTTGTGAGGCAGTGTGGCTGAGGAAGCTACTATCTTATTTATTTGATCTCCAGTTGGATGCAACTTGTATATATTGTGACAACCAGAGTTATGTGAAGTTGTCAGAGAACCTGGTGTTCCATGACAAGTCGAAGCACATCGAGATCAAATATCACTATATCAGGGATATGGTTCAGAGAGGAGTAGTGAAGCTCTAGTATGTTGCGACGGACGAGAAGATAGCTGATGTGTTGACCAATCCATTGGACAGAGTGAAGTTTGAGTACTTCAGGGAGAATCTGGGTGTTCGAATCCTTCCAAGAGGAAGTGATGAGTTTGTGAGCCTTTCTGACATGGTGGTAGGCGAGTCCTCCCATGTTTAGATGTAAGTGCAGAGCCCTTCTGACATGGTGCTAGGCGGGTCCTCCCATGGTTAGATGTAAGTGCAGAGCCATTCTGACTGGGTCAGAAGTAAGTGCAAAGCCCTTCTGACATGGTGGTAGGTGGGTCCTCCCATGCTCAGATGTAAGTGTAGAGCCTTTTTGACTGGGTCATATGTAAGTGCGGAGCCCTTCTGACATGGTGGTAGGTGGGTCCTCCCATGGTCAGATATAAGTGTAGAGCCTTTCCCCATATGATAGATGGTGTGTCCTATCATGTTGATGGATGTAAGTGTAGATCCTTTCTTTGGATGGTAGATGGTGTGTCCTACCATGCTAGTAGACATAAGTGCTAATCCTTTCTCTGGATGGTAGATGGTGTGTCCTACCATGCCAGTAGATATAAGTGTTGAGCCTTTCCTTGGATACTAGATGGTGTGTCCTACTATGCCAGAGGATGTAAGTATTGAGCCTTTCTAACAGGGTTAGATATAAGTGTTGAGCCTTTTTGACTGGGTCAGATATAAGTGCCATGCCTTTCTCTGGATAGTAGATGGTGTGTCCTGCTATGCCAATAGATGTAAGTGTTGGGCCTTACCTTGGATGATAAATGGTGTGTCCTATCATGCCAATGGATGTAAGTGTTGGGCTTTCCTCAGATGGTAGATGGTGTTTCCTACCATGCTGATGGATGTGAGTGTTGTGCGTGCCTTTTTGACATGGTGGTGGATGTGCTCCTCCCATGGTTAGATGTAAGTGCTGGATGGGTCTTTCTAAATGGGTCAGATATAAGTGCTGAAGAAGATGAAGACCTACATGGAGGCTAGGCCTACAACCAACATGTAAAAGGGTTGGCTCTGTAGAACTTCCTATGACATGAAGAATTGAGAGATAGCACCAGTTGATCGAGATAGTAGAAGCAGTGATGATGATGATCCAGTGATGATCCATCTTTGATGATGATCCAATGATGATCCAACTTTGATGATGATCTAGATTTGATGATGATCTAGTGATGATACATCTTTGATGATGACTAGTGATGATCCCGCTTTGATGATGATCTAGTGATGATCCAATGATGATCCAGCGTTGATGATGATCCAAACTTGATCCAGAGAAGAAGACTTGTGCTTATGAATTGTGTCAAGAGAATACCTTCCTAGTTAAGAGGGAGTGTTGATGTATTTGTAACTTCAGAATGTATTCACTTATGTATTTCATATATTGTATTTAATTAGTCCCCGATGTTCCTATTGAGAGAATCAATAATGTAAACAAGTCATGTAAAATCATAGAGGTTAACCCTCCTTGTTGATCAGGGGTTAAATTCCTCGCAGTTGTGGGGCACTAGGGTTATTAGACTGTCCTAGAGAAGTCGGCCCTAGTAAGTTATTGTCAAGTCGAAAACTAGTATAAATAGAGAGTGAGCCTCTCTATTGATCACACAGTCACTCACACTAAGTTGTAGCACATGAGTGAGACAAAAGCAGCTGGGATAAGAGAGAGAACAACTATTGGAGATCATCTTATTGTATTTGGTTTATACTACTGCCATTGGTGCTTATTCTATCTTTGAGAAAGTTGCGGGGTTTTCTCCTTTATGGTTTCCCCGAGGAAAATCTTTGTGTCTATTGTCTCTTGTGATTGATTGTTGTGCATGTTATTTGTGAAAGTTTTTTGTAACTATATAAAACTTTGAGGTTTTTCAATGTTACTATCTTATAATTTAAGAAAATGTTATATTGTATAAGTTTGTATTAGTATGGCACTTTAGAACCTAAATGATATAATTTATATCAAAATCTACATGAAATGTGTACCCATTGACAACTATTTTTATAAATTAAAGCCTTATAGTTATGATTCTAAAGTGTTAGTGTTGCAACATTGATGTCTTAACATCATAAAATAAGTTTTATTATAAGTAAAAAGTATTGGAAAAAACAATATATTTTTAATTANTATATATATATATATATATATATATATTAAAGATGTGGAATAAGATTCATAATACATGTAAGTTTTGAGGGGTAACTTATTTGGTTGGATCTTTCGAGACAAAAATATAATATATTTGAGGTTGGGGGTTCAATTCTCCAGATCCTTCGAGGTTAGGCATCGATGCAAGCTTATATCTGAGGACATAGCAAGCTCTCAGACCGTGAACCAATTTGAAAAAAAAAATCTATAATACATGTAATTTTTCCAAACTAGATATATATAACATATTTAAAAATACTTTTAAAATTAACAATATTAACAAAAATTTAGAAAAAATAAATAAATTTTATTTTGTTTATGTGAACCATCAAATCATTAGACTAAATCTACATCCAAAAAATAATATCATAAGACATAAATTTTTATTATTCTTCAAATTACAAACATGTTTAGTAAAAAACACCTAAAAAGAAAACACAATCTTTATTTATATATATATATGTATATATATAAGCATGCCCTATGATATATTTGTGTTATATAACCTATATACATTATAATATATAATCACTAACATGATTAATGAGAAGTGACATATTATAACACTTAGATATGTAATTTTCTACAAAATGCACGCATGTTCTATTCAAAATGCATAAGTATTATCAAAAACATGTTTTGAATTTTAAAATAATATAAACATATAAGATGATGCAGTTGTATTATATAACATTTTTTTTAATATATAATATTAAATGATTTATTTATTTTTTTAACTCAAACCATACAATTGTTAAGCTTTGAAATCTTATCTCATGGTATATCATTTATACAAATTAAATGATTTTTATGTTGTTTTTCGACTTGTTTATGAAAAAGTTACCATAACTCTACAATAACAAAAATCAAATGACAAGATAAGTACAAATGCAACAAACTACTTGAGATAATGCAAACTAGAATTTGAAAATATATCATCTACAACATGATACATGTTTCTCTTGATGACATGCTTCCTCAAACTATTTCATTAAATAATAACATCCTTTTGGTTTACTTGCAATTTACCCATATATATCCTACCAACCCCTATTCCCAACTATTTTGCACCAAATCCCTGTTACGTCGAAGGTGTTTTTTAACAGGGGGTGGTGCCTCTTGTGCCTTCATTGTCTGTCACAGGCCTATGAAGAGTTACCCCTATGAGCCTAATTATTACTCTCCACCTTCAACTTGTTGTATTTTGTGCAACTTCGGAAGTTATTCTTAGTGTAATGTTTTGTACCTCCTACGGGAGATTATATTGATGTAACCAATCATGTAAACTCTTGAAAGAATTAATGTAAACATTGGGGAAGAATTACACAAGAGAAAGAATTAAATAAACCTTATTTTACCTTCCCCTGAGACAAGTCGGCCCAGTGGGTCAAACTACCCCAAAACAGTCGAAAAAACTATCAAGTCGATCCAGTTTAATTTCAGTGGAAAAACAATTTAAATTGAGGGCGGCCCCCCCTCCACCCCCCCTCATTTTGACACACAACAACTTGAGCAATGCAGGACAAGTTTGCCCTCAACTAGAGAAGTTCGCTACTACAACCATGAGACTATTTTTCTGGGGTTTCTCCATTGTGTAGAGGTTCTCTCTTATTTTCTTGGAGTTGTGCTACTACCATCTAGATGTACATCATTCTCTATTGGAAGGTATGAACTTGGAGGAGACAATAGTGTTATATTGTTTATGGTTGGGAGCTCATGGATCATCGTCATGGTTAAATGAGCTCCACAACCAGTTTGTTTATGTTCTTTGTGTTTCTTCTAGTGATCTTGGTTTTACAGCTGGCAATTTCTAACATGGTAACATAGAAATTCTAGAAGAATCCATTGTTGAAAGCTAGGGCTCCATGTTTTGGATTGTTTTCCACCTTAGATCATCCTGAAAGGAGCATAGAGCAACTTTCCCTCCTAGGGTGCATCTTTCTGTGGAGGCCAATTCTTTATCAGAGAAATTTCATTTTTTGACCTAATACTATCGGGGTCAAGAATTAGGGCTTCCACATTACTATCGTTTTGTCCACAAATTTGAACCAAATTGACCTTGCTCCAACTCACCTAAGTAGGGAGCATTCACCTGTGGATCCTGTTTTGAAAATATCCACACTTCATCTATGACCTAGCTCTGCAAGGGTTTCTAGTTCATATATGCAGGCAATATTATTGGAATAAAGGTTGAAGATCGTCTTGATGGGGATACCAACTTCATCTCTTGGAAGTCTAGAGCTCTTCTCATCTTGGAAAAAACTGATCTCTTGAAGTTCATTAATGAGAAGGTTCTAGAACCAGAACCTAAAGAAGACAAGTCTCATTTGAGGAAGCGTGATGCCAAAGAAAAACGAGTCTTGGTGGACTCAGTCAAGGATTGGTCTATAGTTTTTTGCTTATGTTTTTAATTCATATTACTCAAACTTTAAGTTCATGTAGCTTACAAAGCTTGAATGAATCTAAAGTATTACTGAGATCAAACAAGTGGAGTTCATGTTGTTTAAGCTTATGTAATCCTTATCATTACTGATATGCACATGGTCATATTTGTATTTATACCAATTTAAGAAAATACCTTCATGATCAATTCATGTTGGAGATCATAAATCGTGGTTAGATGCAACTTCTTAAAAGTGAACACGTTGTGTTCTACTATAAACTATGTCTTGATGATGGACATATGATAGCTTTATGTTTTAAAGGAATTATCCCCAGGAAAAATAAGAAGCTTTCTTGGCGAAAATATTTAAACGTGAATTAATAACAAGACTTCAATGGAATATACATTTATTAATATTATTTCATCTTTGATAAGAACATTAAAAATATTGATTCATTCATGCCTCAAATAGATCTTCCTTCCCATTGGCCTCACTTCAATAAAAATCTTTCACTAAAACTATAAATTTTTGGTTGTCTTAATATCAACCTCAAAAAGTGGATTTATCATGAACCTTATCACATTAGCACTACACCTTTGATGAATTTGATCAACGAACGCTAACATGGGAAGTATAACCATAATTAAAAAAAAAACATAAATAATAATTTTATTTGTGCAAGATGAAATGCATTCACCTAATTTATTTAGACATTACATTGGATGCAGTGTAAGTTGCATATGACTAAGAACTTACTAGTTGTAGTAATCAAGCTATCTATTCAGTCTAACCTAATTATACCAATAATCATTACCACTTCAAAATTATATTCTTGAAATAGTAGCAATCGTCGATAAATCCAAACTTCTAGCATCACTTTTTGACCAAATATTTGATCACTAAGTGATCAATGAAGAACTTGAAGGGTCAAATAAGAAGGGAATTCCAAAACTTCTACACCAAATAAACCATAGAAAATATTTCACATTATCTCCAAGACAAACATCATGAAGTTGCATACAAACCCCAAGAAACCCATAGACACGTCCTCTCCTTCCTCAACTTGTGATCCTGGTAAATGGCTTATATCTTTCCTTTTATCTTTTTGCTTCTGCCAAACCCAAATACTCATCGTGGAATCTACTCAAATAACTTTGAATTAGAATCTATTGGGGTTTATACCATAAGAATGTTATGCTTGATAAATGCAACACTAAAGACAATAGAAAACAAACACTAAGAGTGTTATGCTAGATAAATGCAACAATAAAGACAATAGAAAACAAACACTAACTGTTATGCTCGATAAATGTAACACTAGAGATGATAGAAAACAAACACTAAAACTTATATGCTTCATAAATGCAACACAAAAGACAATATAAAATAAACACTCAATGAAACAAACACTAAGACTCATATGCTTATAACTGCAACACTAAAGACAATAGAACATAAACACTCACTAAAATATGCTTGATAAATGAAACACTAAAAACATTAAAAATAATAAACACTTAAAGGAAGAAACTTACTTCATGTTATGAAACCCTCCTTGGGAATCATGTAATCACCTAAATTTTGGCAATTGTGCCATAACAATTATAGTTTTTATGCAAATATTTTGCATAAATATATGTAGGTTGTCCTAATTTTTTGCAATTCCTCCTCTTATTGTCAAAAGGAAGAGTCTAACGGCACAACAAACTTTCCCACCGAAAATCATCATGTTGTCCCTCTGGCTATCGGCCTGCCATTCTCCCACTAGAGACCGGCCCCATTCACCCACCGTCATCGTTAGACTAGTGGTTGTCCCTCCATCGTCATTAACCCTCTTTCGTTGCCATCCGTCTCTCGTCGTCTCCCCCTCCTCCACGTCCCTTGCCATGAAATTAATTTACCACCCACATATGTCCCCCCTCTCCTTGGATATTCCCAATTCAACACCATCGAAGGAGTCCCTCATCTCTACGCTCAGCACCATCGAAGGAGTCCCTCATTTCTACGCTCAGCACATCTCTGTGCTCGGCACCATCGAATGAGTTTTACCTACAAACGGAGGGGGTGCCAACTGCAATTCTGAATTGTAAAGTCCATCGTCAAGTCAGTTCCATGATGCATTAAGCATTAACCGGATGATCGATGTCTTAGATTGGGAACTGAAGAAAAGAGTCCTCCCTGCCAAACAACCAAAATCTCAGTTGTGCCAGTTACTCAATGTTAATCCTCATATGTTGTTTGTGCACCAATATCTAACATGAATGATCATTATTATCGTGGAGCCGATTTCACCAAAGGTAGGACCCACGACTAAGGCTCCCATGTGCCTCTGAAAACATATGTAAATATTTTATGTATGTTTCTCAAATCAAAATACTGTTGGGATTACATGATAAAGTAATTTTCCATATTTTAAAGGAGAAAGAGAACGAATGTCTTGCAGCTCTGGCAAGTCTTCTCGCCTTGGTGTAGGGAAAACCAAACTAGCTATTGCTTCTTTCAAATAGTCAGGACATGCCCTAATATAGTTAACAAACAGTTGACAACATGCCATCATAAGTGTCAACAGAGTACACAAATAGAGAAAAAGAAACCTTAGAGGGTATCTTAATAGCTCTACAACCTAAGCCATATGTATAAGGATCAACAAAGAAAAGGAAATACATTGAATTTATGCATTCGTCGAGTATAGAGGGTGAAACAATTCAAAGAAATAGAACACTCAAGGATGAAATACTCCAACCTGAAGTGGATAAATCCAAATACGCTTGCGGTGTAACCTTTATGGGTAGTTTTTGAAAATATCTCCATTGGTGGGTGTGTTTCATAGAGTCAAATTTGAAATTAATCCCACTTGTTAGGGATGTAGGATCTCTAAATTTTGAAATTTCCATCTATATACTTCATACCGTCATGCTTCAAATGAAAAGATAAACAATAAATATTATGAAACTGAGGGATGAAAAGCATACATGTCCACCTACCTTGGTCTTGTTGAGATATATCATTAAGGGCTTATCGATGTAGGGTAGAGTGGGTTGAATGACTCCTTTAACACTTCTTGAGGAGCACAAACAAGAGTGATAACCTAGGCTCATCATAGGCTGAATATCCACAAAGGAATCCTATGTGAAACATGCTTCCCTACTTCAATATGAGTATGATGGAGATATCATGGAAGAATCACCAAAGATACGGGGTCCCAAATCTTCGAACTTTTCATCATAATGGGTCATTTGCATATGATAACTATCAAATTCTGGCGATGTTTCATATTCAATTATGGTGGAAAATGGGTTGAGCCATTTTTCATCATTAGCCTCATAAGGAGAAGGAACAATCATATCTCATTCCACAGGGTCTTCATAAATAATGTCTCCAATATCCCAGCTGGAGGTGACTGAAAGTTCTTCGTCCCAAATAGTGTTAAGTTTTGGCTCTACTTGAGTAACTTCGTCAAGATTTATTTCTTGCTACAACATATGGAGACAATGCTACCTGGTCTTGAGGAATCGTAGAAAGGTGGACCAATAAATCTCCAGTAACCATTGTCCTCAAAATTTCCATCACTATACTCCTAGAGATCTGATATGTCACATGGAGTTTATGTATGCTGGAAGGGAAAACTCATCATAAATTTATGTTCTTCAGCTTCTTCAACTAGTACTTCTAGATATTCATATCTAGGACCATCATCATATTCACCTGCATGGGGAGCTTCATCTATTGTGCTTGGGATATCATCAATTAGGCCTTGGGAAATGGATGCTTCGACCTGATCCTTGTTTTGGGCTTCCTTACTGAACAAGTCCCTTGCATGCTTGACATGAGGTATCCGTTCACCACGTCACTTTGAATCCCAATGGATACAAAATGTTTCCACCAATTTTGTAAAGGATGGTATCATTCCTTTATCTAGGCCCACAAACCAAGCAAGATCCTTTTCTCCCAGGTGAAGGACAAATGATTGCATGTAAACATATTCTTCTTCTTTAATACCATATTCTGAATCCAAAGACAAACATTTCCAAATGATGCACGGAATTATCACGATCACCCTTGAAGGCATGCTAGAATACCTCTGGTAACCCGTCTGAATATCCTGGGAAGGCTGATAAATCAAGAGGAGCGAAACCTATTTCCGTTTCAGTAGCGGTCGTATTATTAGGATCTTTAAATTCAAATAGAATATCATCTTTGATTCCTTTGTTTGAATCATCTTGTGTTTGGTTGCTTCCCATGGTTTCTTCCCATATACTGTCGATCATGACCTTTCTTTCATGTTCTTCGATACCATAATCCCACTCTATGTGGAATGAATCGATGAACTTCCTAAGTGAAGAAAAAAATTTGCAAGGGAAACCCTCATACCAATTCCTAACAGACAAGTTGTCTTCTAAGTGAAGAGATAACAGAAATAGTCTCATTTTGATGTCTTCATGTACGATGTTGCTTTGTCGGAGGAATTGCATGAATGGCACTTATAATGCTAGAATAATGGGAAAAGTGCCTTCCCACCATCTTGGATGGCATACTTGTGTGGAAATCCTAGAATGCAAAAAAAATCCATTGGATCCATCCACATTTCGTAATTAGATGATATCTCGCCAGGATTCCTTGTCTTTGTAGAGCACTTCTTTATTTTTCTTCAACTGGAGTCGCCAAAAGAGACCTGCCAGGTTAGTTAAAAAAATATCACCAAAGTACTGAACAAAACAAGGGCATACCTGATTGATGGGGTGGGTTAAGTTCTTTGTGGAGTCGCCAGATAATCCTGTAGGTTAGTCCTTTCTGGAAAAATATATGCAATAACATACAATTAAGGACTTCAAGAATTACCCAAATGTTGTTCTTTCCTAGATAAGTCACCTCGGTGAATTTGATGTTCCCCGACAACGACGCCAAAATGTTAAGCCTTGTCGAGATTCTTCTTTGTGGAGTCACCAAGTAAGATCTACAAGATTAGTCCTTGACAATAATATTTTCAAAATACCAAGAAATAATTACCTTGATTTTCTTACTGAATGTCGTTCTTGCCAGGGGTGTAAATGACTTAGGATCAACCGCTTCAAATTTTGAAATGATCCCCGCCAACGATGCCAAAATGTTACCGATTGAAATGGCAGTCCAAGCCATTGGCAAGCATATGTGGAGAAAGTAACCACTCTCACCTTAGTCACTTCTCCAAACTTCTTCGGAAGTCGAAACCTCCTAGGGGAGAGCTCTATGCAACTATCCAAAAGACACTTAGACACCAAACATATCTCCTATGTGTGTATGGTTAGTGATCGATGCTTAATGGGGTCTAGAAGAGGATATGAATAATACAAGTTCAATTGTCCAAGGATAAGCCAATTGCATAACTAATTAGTTCGAATACGCAGATAACAAGTGAAATACGTAGGAATTGGCAAAAATAAATGCATTTCATAAGTATTTATCACTATCAATTAATAATTTGAAGCACATGTACATCAGTATGTATCAACCAGGTGTGCTAATATTATGACAGGAGTAGAAGTTTAGGCATTCACTTTTGTATAAGAAACAACAACTTGCATGTAACCAAGCATTTACCAAACAATTTGCATCAACTTTGAAAGCAAGTTGCATGTGTTTATTAGTAATAATATCATAAATAGTATGCAATAGTAGGCATAACCAGTATTAACGATGTCCTCCAGTTCATACAAACAAAGGATAGTGACCATCTAACTAATGTTTTCAAGTCATGTCGTAGGGTTTAATGGATTCAAGTGCAAGAGAAGGTATGCCTGAGTACAATTGAGGGCATGCAATTTTAGGGCGTGAAATTTTAGGGCATGCAAAATTTTAGTGCCATAAAAATTTAGGGTGCAAAATTTTAGGGTTTGGAAATTTAGGACCTGAAATTTAAGGGCTCTAAATTTTAGGGGGTCCAGAATTTTATGGCATGATACTTTGGGGCCCAAAATTTTAGGGCCTGGTATTTTAGGGCTCAAAATTTTAGGAGGCCCCAAATTGGCCAAATATTTGATTTTTATGAGATTTTTATAAATTTTGCAAACCTAAAACTAACCTTAGAAACTAGGTTTTTGAAAATAAAAATGGTGTGAGAGCCAAGGGAAACCCTACCCTCACACAAGTCCTACCCAACCTAGGGATTCTAAGGAGAAATGCTAAACTAGTGAGGAAGGGTCCTAGGTTAAGCAACTAGCCTAGAAAAACTAAGAAAAAACCCTAGGGCACCCTCACAAGGAGACGTGTTGTTTTTTGCTAAGGTGACAAGAAGGAAGGTAATGGACTATCCTAGGGAAAAGCACAACTCTAAGACTACCACTAGGACTCAGACATGCACATCCACCAACATTCAAACAAAAAGGTAAGAAGCCTGACCTCCTTGTGCTTGTGTTCATCCAACAAATCGAAACATCACCAAAAACAGAGATTCACCAAAGAATTACCAGAAAAAGCTTGCATTAACCCAAAAAAACTTCCTCAAGAGGAGCGCATCCATCCAAAGAGTCCTAACAAGGGTAAAACAAATGCATAGTGTATTATCCCATAAGTTATGTCTTTAAAATGAAAGTGAGGAGATCTATTTATATGAGCCCACACTCACTTTTTAAAATATCCAGGCCTGCATGCCTTAAAATAAGTAAATTTGAAGTTATTAAAATGTTAACTAAAAATTAAAAGAAAATAATAATAAAATATAGCCTAAGGTAGGATACCTAGGGTATTTGTATCCCTAGGTGACAAAACATGCTCAAATAAGTGAATCACTCTAAACGAAAGGCTAGAATGAGTTGGAGGGAGGGCGTTATACCCCATCTAACCCCTAGAATGTTGTAAAATCCCTCAACGCCATCCTCAAAGCATCAAAAAGGCCTGGCGTTGAGGATATCTTCCTCTGAGGAGATAAGGCCAAGGAGAGTAGGCACCAACAATCTAAGAGACCAGGAGGGTGTCATAAGTGGATGTGAGTGCGTATGAAGGTGTCATTGTTGAAGCAAAGGCCACCTGAGCATGTAAACAAGAGATGGATCCATGTGACCCACTGGTGAACCCTCAGGGGCCCCGGAAACCAACCCTGAGGTTAAAAACCCCAATAAAGGGAATTCAGTAGTGCCATTAAGCCATAATACCCCTAAGGGATGACCAAAGGGCCCAACCATGACCTCGATTGCTCGATAACACCCATCCTATTCAAAAAAATTGGCCTTCTCTCCCTAGGGTACACTTGAAGGTGTGTTGGTTACGGGTGCAACATAACACCCCCTATAGTTTTTTTCTTTATCAGACTTATGTGATATTATTTAACATATAGTCCATAATGTTTAACTATATGTATTAACATAAAAAATTATACTATATTAGGAATATGTTTCTTCCTGAAAACTATCAACTCACTTAGTTATCTTTTGAGGCTCAAAATTCCTGATAAGCCCCCACTAAAACTCAACTATGAAAAAAANTATATATATATATATATATATATATATATATCCAAGGAAAAAAATGTAAATTTATTAATAAGTAACAAAATTACATTCTACAGAAGGGTCCAAGCCTTTACTACTTTTCATCCCATACAGTTTGTCCATATGTGGTCCCAAAAATCTCATATATATGATGTTGCAGAAATATCATTGAGAAATTTTTATATCAATCTCCACGAACAAAGAAAAAAATATTGGAAAGTCGAAGGTATGCCCATATTGAAATACTATAAGAATCATGAACTGTGGAAGTTCCACCAAAGGATCGTTTCTTCAAAATTGTCACAAGAATTCATTAAAATCTGTCTAATTTAGAGGGGCCACTCTATATATGAACGATTAACGATATAATTCAAAAAAGGTTCCATTTTGATGCTCTGTGGTCTTCCATTGTCCGTGTGGGATGTTTAACCCTTGCATGGATAGTTGATATGATTTGGCATTCCTTTCCTTGTAAACATGATGATAGGAGAAGGAATCAAAACCCTCCAAATGTCGCATAATTTCCTCAATCAAAGTAAGAAAATAAATGTTGTGATATTTTTGGACTTTATTTATCCAATTGATGGCATTCATGGAATCCCTAAATATCTGTAAATTATTGCAATTCTTCTCAATGAAAAAATAGAGGAGGATATTTAAAGTAGAAAGTTCAACAAAGTTGTTAGTTCCTCTTCCAAGACCCATTTGAATATGAAAGTAATGAGTTTCCTAAAACTAAATAATTTCTCCACCCCTGTTTCGTCGTGTATTGGCCATGTGCTATCGAGATCCATATAAGTTCATTGTTCATCATGAGAATCAATGTGCTGGACATGAGTGATTTTGATAGTGATTATGAAGTTGTTCCATGCATCTACCAGACCTCCCGGGATGTTAAAGTTGGTAGCACTCTTCCATCCTTGATGCCAAATTGAAGATGAAGTTGGGTCTGGAATTTGGTCTAAGTAATGAATACCTTGAAGATGAAGAAACTAAATGAGTTGTGGAAGAAGGGCATGACGGTTTTGACATCTCATCCAAGGATCAGTTCCAAGGTGAACTTTTGTTCCATTGTTGAATTTCTAGGCAAGTCCCTAGTCAATAACGGGAATAGAGGACATACCTGCTTTCCAAATAGTAGAGATCCCCTGCCTACTCCTTGATGGGCTTCTTATCCAATCCATTACCAAATCTTGGGAAATATATTTGTGTTGTACAACCTCCATCCAAAGGCTATGGGTGGTGAGTGATCTCCAACCAGATTTTGTTGCTAAACCCTTTACGAAGAGGTGTATTTTTTTATCCCCCATCCTCCTTGAATTTTTGGATGTGCTAATCTTTCCCAATTTACCCATGGAGTTACTGAATTTTCGTTTTTTCTGGACCATGGGAATTTGAAACATACTTTCCTTTCTTTGACTAGAATACCTTTTGATATCCATGCCAATGACATCCAATATATAGGGATGGATTCCAGGACTGATTTGAAAAGGATCGGACTGCCAAGTCTAGAGAGCCCTCTGTGGCACCAAATGTTTATCCGTTTTTCCAATTTTGTAGAGCCAATTCCAATCTTATGATTTGTAGCAATTTGGATTTAGCATGAAACCTAAGTATTTGAGACCATCATCTATAAATTTTAAGCCAAAAGGAAATAGGAAAGAGTACCTTTGAGCTTCGACCTCTTCCATGTTGATGATGGTAAGAGTGGATTTCTTAGCATTGACAATCATTCCTGTAGATTTCCCGAATAACTCCAAAATTTTAGATAATTTTTCTGTGTCCCACACGGAACCATCACAAAAAATGAGAATTTCATCGACAAACAAGAGATGAGATATTTTGAGAGTATTTGAGATGGATATACCTGAGAAAGATCCGAGTATCTTTGTATCCAAGATGGCCCCGCTGATTCCTTTTGCTACCAGTAGGAATAAGAGTGGAGAGAGAAGACAACCTTGGCGAAGGCCCCTTTCAACAACAAAAAAGGGGGATGTCGAACCATTAATTAAAAGTGAAAAAGAGGTTTTTGTGATACAACTCATATCCCATTTGATGAAGGGGTAATCAAATCCAAGGTGAACCATTAACAATATCATATACAACCAACTCACTTTGTCAAAGGATTTTGAGAGGTAAATATTGATCATTGCTCCTTTAAGCTTCTTGGTTTTTATGGAGTGAAGACCCTCTTAGGTGACTCCAAAAGGCTCATGAATCTACCTGCCTTCTGGAAAGCCAAATTGTTCATGAGATATAATTTTTTACAAGACCTTTTTTAATCTTCTAGCTATGATTTTTGCTATCACTTTGTAGGCGATGTTACAAAGTGATATCATCTTGTAATCTTCCATGAGTCTAGGATGTTTTGATTTTGGGATGAGAGCTATGAAAGTTGAATTGAGGGGAGGGTGCATGAAACCTCTTGTCCTTGATTCTTCAACCAGTTGGAGCAGATCTAGGCCAATGATGTCATAAAGGGCTAGAAAGAATTCGATGGTCCATCCATCCAGTCCATGAATTTTGTCTTTCTGGAAGCTGTGTAGTATTTCTTTGAGCTCCTCTTCCTAAACTTCTTCTATAAGCTCTTGATTAACTACCCAAAAGAATTGAATGAACATAAATATGGATTTAGGAAAGAGTGAGTGAACAAGTAACAATGACGTATGTATTTTTTTCAATAAAAAAAGCATGTAACTTGTTATTCATATATATAATCGAAGTTACATATGACATATGTATTATATAAATATATAATCTCTCACATAATTCCTTTTTTTGTTTCAAATTAAACCATGATGATTTTAAGTTCTAAAATGTTTTGTTCATTATGTATATTTGGCACGAATTTATGACTCCTTATGATGTTTTAAAAGTTAATAAAAAAATCATTTAATCTTGTAACAATTTTTTTTCTCCTTATTAAAATCTCATAACAAAAGAACTTATAATTTTGATTAATTCAAAAATTTTAACAAAATATTTTCTTGTTATTGAAATATCATAACAAAAGAAGTTATAATTTTGATTGATTCAAAAAAATTAATTGATATTGGAGAATCTTAATTATAGTTTTAATCAATTCAAAAATTTTAATTAATTTTAGAAGATCTCAATCAATTTAAAATAAATTAAGAATTAGACAAAAGCTTTAAAAAAGTGACTCATTAACATGATTCTTCATTCTTTTTAAAATGTTATCATGATAACACTTAAATTTAAAAACTTATTAGTCCTTGCCTTCGGCTGCAAGGACTCCACTAAATGCATTGTAAAAATTTCTATTAATCGACCGAGTAACCGATGCAATTATGTTCAGTTTAAAGTAAAGTTTTTACCTACAAATTTTATGGACCAATAGGATAATTGGAGGTCTTATTTGGCCTCAGCCCGAGTCCAGGCTGAATTATTCTTCATATTTCAGATGTTTAACCTTTTAAAAACTTATGCTCAATCATTTAATTAGATATAAAACTGAGATCTGTTAGATTAATGCTAATAGAATTTAACATTACTTCACAACACTAAATGTTTAATGTCACACTTTTCTTGCTGTTGTTGTGATCTCCCTGCTCATATGACAGACCTCACCTCCCTCACCACCCTGCCTCCTGTAGCCACACCTTGCATTAAAAAACCTTGTATCTGTCACGACTACACTCAAGTGATTTGTTTAGTTGTCTAGAAAATGTGCATCCAAATCCTCCAGCCAATCTTAACAAGGAAGTTGTTTCTTTGACAGAGATCCCACATCATGAGAAGCAGCTATCGAAAGCAGTTATCAGTCTAGAAGAAGAAATTAAAAGCAAAAGTAGAATACCTAGATAGATAGAATGCAACTATGTCCATTCTAAACAAGGAAACAATGAGTTTCTTTGACATAGAGCCAAGGCCATGATAAGCATCTATCAAAAGTAGCAGCTATCAATCGAGAATAATCAATTAAAAGCAGAGATGGAATTCAATAGAGAGAATGCAACTCTGGATATTAGAAAGAGGGTATTTGAAGAAAGAGTGGCATTGCTAGATGAGGCGAGGTGGGACGTTTCACTATGGCAGACTTAACACCACTCAGAACAACAAAATAGAGTTCGACCAGCCCCATCATCTCTGTGACCAAGGACTCAGATGCAGATCAAATGGAATATCAATAAACCCGGTAACACGGTAAACCATAATTTTAGAAGTAGAAGGAAATTTCAATTATTCTCATACCTTCCATTTTGATCTTTTGAAGTGGCCATAAATTATGCTCATCCTGGTGCTCTATGTATACCTCACCAGCAGCCCAAGATCCAGTAAAATGCTATGCAACTAGTTTCGATTATAATCCAATGAATCTGAGGGCGCCCAAGAATACCAGAATTCTTTGCAATAACACCATTTGTTGAGAATCAAAAGGCAAAACCCTTCAATCAAACAAATACATAACGGAGGCAGGAAGAGTTGTTCCTGAGGTCTTCGTCGCCATATTTATTTTTTAAGATAGAAATCTCTAGGTTCAGTTGTGCGTGAAGTTTGACGATAGACCAAGACAAGAATTTCATGCGCGTGACAATTAAGAATATCACCCAAGAGTTTATGGTCTTCGTAGTTTCAATTGTTGATCTTTACGATCCACCCAAATTGGACAGACACTTTGAACCTTGAGAAATAATAGCATGATACCCTACAGGGGCAAATAAACAATGATGGATCCGCTTATAAACCTATAGCTAGAGAAGAGATCTAATTAGAGCATAGTTAGTTTATAAATTGATGCCTCTTGAACTCTTTGGAAGACTTGTTTGTCATGAGACATAACAAAAATCAAACTACTAGAGCTAAGAATGTCTTTAATTGGAAAAAAATGCTTCCATTGAAGGCTATAATCTAAATCATATAAAATGATAAGCACATGACAAGATGAAATATGCTTTCTAAGTTGCTCTATACCTCCATTGGCGCTCTCTATTTTCACATCTCTTTGAGTCAAGTCTTTAAGGTGTTGAAGAATTCTTTAGGCAATGTTGTCTTTCCAGCTTCACCTAAACCCACAATCCCTACAACCTTTGTAGCCAGGATATGCTGCTTAGATAGCATTGTGTTTTTGAATTCCTGTAGCTAGAGCACCAATGAAGTGTGAAGCATAGATCAAGCCCTATGAAAGGCAGAATGTAAAGCCAACAACTCCAAGGTGCTAACGCGATCTAAACTGAATACTTGGTGTATGTAATCTCAAATAATTTGTGCATTTCCAGCGTTTAGGATGTATCTTATTATGAGAACAAGTGCCACCTTCTTGCAGATGAGAGTCCTGCTATATGAGTGGATTCATGCACCGTTCACTTCCCAGGCCGAACAGGCCATCTTCTTACAAAAATGCTCTTTGAAATGTAACAAAGAGTTTCAAAAGGTTACATTATGTTACAAATACTTTTTGATATTCTCATGCTTTTTTTCAAAGTATATTTTTTTGCTTATTTTTTAACTCATATTACTCAAATTCTAAGTTCATGTAGCTTACAAAGCTTGAATGAATCCAAAGGATTACTCAGATCAAACAAGTGGAGTTCATGTTGTTTAAGCTTATGTAATCCTTATCATTACCGACATGCACATGCTCATATTTGTATTTATACTAATTTAAGAAAAGACCTTCATGATCCATTCATGTTGGAGATCATAAATAGTACTGGTTATATGCAACTTCTTAAAAGTGAACACGTTGCGTTCTACTACTATGAACTATGTCTGGGTGATGGACATAAAGGAACTATCCCTAGATTACTAGAAGGAGGCTTAAGAAGCTTTCTTTGCGGAAATATTTAAAGGTGAATCACTAATAAGACTTTAATGCAATATACATAAGAACATTAAAAATATTGATTCATTCATGCCTCAAAGGAAAAAAAAAAGCTTTCTTGACGAAAATATTTAAAAGTGAATCACTAATAAGACTTCAATGAAATATACACTTATTACTATTATTTAATTTTTGATGAGAAAATTAAAAATATTGATTTATTCATGCCTCAAATATATCTTCCTTCCCATTGGGCTCACTTCAAGAGAAATATTCCACTAAAACAATAAATTTTTGGTTCTTAATTTGCACCTCAAAAATGGCTTTATCACAAAACTTATACTTATCCCATTAATTGTTTTATCATGCACCTTATACTTATCACATTAGCACTACACCTTGGATGAATTTGATCAACGAACACTAACATGGGAAGTATAACCATAATTAAAAAAAACATAAATAATAATTTTATTTGTGCAAGATGAAATGCATTCACCCAATTTATTTAGACACCCATTGGATGCACTGTAAGTTGAATACTACTAAGAACCTACTGATTGTAGTAATCAAGTTCATCTATTTATTCTAACCTAATTATACAAATAATGGTTACCACTTCAAAATCATATTCTCGAAATAGTACCAACGATCAAAAGATCCAAACTTCTAGCATCACTTTTTGACCAAATATTTGAGCACTAAGTGATCAATGAAGAACTTTAAGGGTCAAATAAGAAGGGAATTACAAAACTTCTACACCAAATAAACCATAGAAAATCCTTCACATTATCTACAAGACAAACATCATCAAGTAGAGGAAACCCATAGACACATCCTCTCCTTCCTCAACTTGTGATCCTTGTAAATGGCTTGTATCTTGCCTTTTATCTTTTTGCTTCTGCCAAACCCAACTACTCATCATGGAATCTACTTGAATTAGCATCTAACGGGGTTTCTACCATAAGATTGTTATGTTTGATAAATGCAACACTAAAGACAATAGAAAATAAACACTAAGACTGCTATGCTAGATAAATGCAACAATAAAGACAATAGAAAACAAACACTTAATTGTTATGCTCGATAAATACTAAGTCACAAGATTCGGCGAATTTGAACCTTCAGGTTCGAATTTTGTCGAATCTCAAGCTAGTTCGAATCTGAAGGCGAATTTAATCAAAAAAATAAATATTTGGGGTTGGTTTTTTCACCTAAACCTTAGTCCTAACACGCTACGGTCTGCTTACCCTAGTCTCGACTCCAAACTTGTGTGCAAAGTTTTTCCTCTCTGCTTGTTGCTACTTAGCAAAGAAACCCTCATGCTAGGGATTGGAGCTCACAACTCCATGAGTTTCTATCTCAATGTTCATGAATCACTTCTACTGCTCAATCACCAACTCATTGTTTGAGTTACAAAATAGAATCAACA
>LPNX010384746.1:116130-159706 GCA_001517045.1 Pseudotsuga menziesii | reverse complement strand
TTTCTGTTTTGATTATGACGTATGTATGTTGGATTGGAGATTATCACCTGTTATTTTTTGTGCTGACCCTTGGGGCATTTCTGTAATGACTGAAGATGTAAAAGGTTCCTTTGATTCAATGAATACCAAGGAATGGTTTTTTCGACTGAAAAAAGATTGGCGATGAAACCTAGGAGTTAATGGCACATTTTTAGAGACCATGCAATGTACATCCCTAGAGACATTAAATATTGTTTTCAATTGCATCCTAGATAATGGTACATTCTACATGTCAACCATTATAGATCCTTTTCTGATTTTATGGAAACTAACAATTCATTAATTAAACGTAAGGTTAATTATGATTTTATAAATGATAGATAAATATTATTTTAAACACAATAAATCAATTTAAAAGGGTTTTTTTAATTAAAATTTCATTAAGAAAACCAAGGGATGCTTCCAATGAAATCCATATTGAATTCATCAATGTAGACTAGTGTGCCTTAGTTAGAGATTTAGATAGGGTACTTGTTGAGATGAAACTAACCAAATGCCAAACAACACTGTTGACGACCAATTAAGAAAACCTCTTGAACTACATTAAAAATAATCTTATTATGAAGTAATAAGAATAATGTTCATAAAAAAAATTGGTAACATTTTAATGTTCATAATTTTTTAATATAAATAACAAAAAATTCTATAAATACATGAATAATAGACCAGAATAAGAGACAAGGCACACAATACAATAAAAATAAAACAAACCGAAAAATTAAAGAGTTTGAAGAGAAAAAAAATCGAACAAAGTGCGTTAATTCTCAATCATACTATTAACGATGAATTTTTTTCTTTCCCATCTAAAAGAATTTGTGAAATCTGTAAAGCAAAACCATGAAAATTCACCTTGCAAATAATAATGGCAAGGGGCATCTTCGTTAATAATTGCCCATCATCAAAAGAGTCCATAATATGGGCTTGCAAAAGTTATTATTTGGTATACCACATTTTATAATGGCAAGGGGCATTTTGGTTAATAATTTCTCATCATCAAAAGAGTTCAGAATATGGGTTTATAAAAGTTATTATTTATACCACATTTCACATTTTATATTTAATTAAGCATCTAGTAATAGTGTCAAATCATCTCTTATTATGAATGAAACACACTTTATTAAAGCAGTTTTTATTAACAAAATCAAGAAATAAGAATTAATAATAGTGTCTAATTATCCTTCATTAGGGCAGTTTTTATTAACAATATTAAAAGATAAAAAAATATAAAAGCATTATGGGATCCACCCATTTTCTAGCACTTGGTGGGCTCATCTACTACATAATGAACCTATAGCACATGGTTGGCTCATCTACTCGGATCACGGAAATTGATTAAACCATTATGGGATCCACCCATTTTCTAGTAGCAGTTTGAAAGAAGGGTAGGAATAAAAAGATGGGCGAACAATATGATTTAAACTTACAATCATATATTTATTAGGTGGCTAATTTTCTATGTTCCCTTGGGTCAACTAATAAAATTACTACATTACATTGATAATAAATGAAATACTTTTAGTGGGGATATAGTTTACATAACGAAAAAGTTTGTTTTCAGCAAATAAATTTTACAAAATTCATAAATAAATAAATAACTTGAGTATTGCGTAAAACATTTATTCTATGTTAATTTGTACATGCTGAATATTTTTCATGTAATGAATTTCGCATAAAAATGAAAGCTCATCTTTATTATGTCATAATTTCTTTTTATATATTTAATAGTGGATATTGTAAAATTATGTGTAACTATGAGTAAATTAAAAAATTCAATTTAATTTTATTGAATTTTTTTAATTAATAAAAAATATAAATTATAGTTTTATATGGTTANATATATAAAGTATATGTTTATTTGGTCATAAATACAAATTCCAATATGGTCACGTGAAGAAAATACCATATGGTCCCAACATATAGTCTAAAGGTTTGAAAACCAATATGGGCCACAAGTAGTCTAGGAACATCATAATAGACCAAATTTTCTTCGAGGAAACCCAACAAAGCCATAGGTATATAGTCTCAAAAGATGAAAACCGAAATCTAAAAAACCCATCCCAACTACATATTTAACATAAACCCCAACCCATCTAACAACATAGATTTATATAAGTATAATTATGTTATAATCAAGGTTTGGATCAATAAGAAATTGATAATCAAACCTCCAACCAAAATCAACCCACCACAAAACCATATATATCATGCCGCGCTATAAGTAAATCCTTGTAATAAAAAATTGTCAACATAAAACCAAAATATTTATGAAGATCTACAAGTTGTGCATCCACTGTATGTCAGGATGCAATCGAATTCGGAAAAAGGGAGTGTGATCACACGAAGATCAAAATATCCTATGCAAATTGTGAGTAGTTTGCCGCTAATTCTGATAAAACTGGTAATAGATGACCCCCTTCCGCATGCTCAACGCCAACTTCGATAACGAATCTTCCTCAAAGTTGAACCGACGATATATATGCTCAAAACATATTCTAGCAAAAGAGCATTTTAAAAAACTTTATTTTGTCTAGCCAGTTTTTTAGCATAAGTACTCGGATATGTGATTTTTCATTAATCCGATATATGACCACTTTCGAATCGCCAAACACCCATAACTCCTCCACACCTAATTCTCTAGCGCAAAGAAGAAGAGTCTATAATGCAATAACCTCAGATCTAGTGTTTGTTCCTGGGTCGCAATTCAGAGCAATTTTATAGTAGTCAGCTTTATTAACCCATATAACCACCCCTACATCTCCACATGATGCCTCTGATTGAGATGCCCCATTAAAAAACACTATGCAACAATCTAAAGGTAAAGAAGGTGGTTTACGCTTTAACTGTTTAATATTCTTTTTAAAACCCACACGTCCATCGAAATAAGCAAACATTCTTCTACAAGTATCTCAAGCCTATGGTTTTCTCTCTTCAAATATGGCAAGGTTCCTTATACGCCATATTTCCCGGCAAACAACCACTAGTAATACCACAATATCATAATTTTTTTCTAACCAACTTTGCATACAACTTTCAAGGGAATCACCTCTCCATTATTCGACATACTACAACTTAGTTTGTAAAACATTCCATACCCTCTGAGTATAAGTACAGCGTATTAAAATATGATTAACAGATTCGTTGCCATGAAAGCACAAATAACATATACCTGGACCATTAAATATGTGCCTTAATAAATTGTCCCAGGTTATGATACTTTTGTTTAGAGATAACCAGAAAAATAAAATATTGCACTTGTGGGGTACCTGCCATCTCTACACCAAAGTATGCCACTAGCAAGCTTCATATTGTTGGTCATGCCCTATTGTTGAATAGGACAATTTTGTTGTGATGTGACATGAATTTGTATTCCATGTCCATGCTAGAGTATCTTATTCCCCATATAACCTTATTCATCCTCTCTTTAAACATTTACAGTAATGGTCCCATTCATTAAGGTAGTTCTCATCCAATCTTAACTGCTTAGAGCTCATCCATTTAGATCTAGTAATACCCTACACCCCATGTACCACAAATTTGTCCACTTTTGCGCGACCCTTCTCATGAAGATAAGTTATAAGGGTCGATGATAAAATATAATTTTTTGGGCCACCCACTATAGGATCCATACCAACTCTGAATGGTTCTCCATTCCCAGGAATCCATACAAGCCATTGCCCCATTAACTGAGAGGCCTGAGTAAGACCTCGCCAAATATTTGATACTCCTTTAAAAACCTTAATTGGCGTTCTGATCCATTGCTCTAGTCTAATATTTTGAAGAAAAAAAATGGCCATAATTACTCTGTGCCAAATATTATCCATAAACAACACCCTCCATAAGCTTTTGGTTGTTAAAGCCAATGCAAAATTGTGGATATTTTTGGTTCCCCATCCACCATAGAATTTTGGCTTGGCAATTACATCCCATCTAAATAAATGGTATTTTGATTTTGCACTAAAGCATGACCAAAGAAAGTTAAAAACCTTGCAATTGATTACATTGAGGATATACTTGGGGACTTTGCACAATGATATCAATAAACAGGTAAATTTGTTAAAACATAATTTAACAAAGTTACTCTACCCCCATCGAGAGCCACTTCAAACTCCAATGACTAATGCAAACTTCAAATCTCTTAATCAGCTAAAACCAATCCTTGACTGAATAATTATTTGGCTTTAAAGCATATCCCAGATATTTGGTGCCTTCTTCAATTGGTTTGGAGCCATATTGAAACGAGTTCTGAAAAACTCCCATATCTTGTTACTCCATACCATCATATAGAAACGAAGATTTATTGTCACTTATTTGCATGCCCGATGCATTACATAATTTTTCCAAAATGCATTTGTAGTGTCTCTATTCGGTTATATTACCCGACCTGAATACCTCTCACATAAGGATAAAAATAAAAAAAACTATGTGAATATTTCCTTATTATATCGGTCGAAGGAAGTGTAAATAGCATTCGATCTTGCGTTGAATGCTATTAGTTTGGCGTTGACCAAATGATTTTATCATTTTACCCATAGCTCACCAATAGACCATAGAAAGCGTTTTTAGACCATAGCTTAAAATGAGTTTTTATTTACAAAGACCTTAAAATGTTGAATAGGACCTTATTGGCCAAGTTAATGGAAGACCCACCCTTCTAAAAGAATCCTTATGAGTTGTGTTGATAGATGAAGGATCAACCCTGGAAAGAGTGAAAGAGTTAGCCGAGGGATTTATTGGGTGGTACCATAGTTCTTTAATGGTAGTTTTCTTTCATGTTTATGTTATGACCATTTAAACTATATGTTTTGGTTTAATCCGCCATTATGTTTAGCAACCCAAAATCTATTGCAGTAAATCTTAGTCAAAGCAATCTTACATTGAAGCTACCAGCTCACGTGAATGGTTTTTATAAGAAAGGAAGCCTAATAATAATGAATAATTTATTTTAAGAGAAATGACTCAAGAAATGACTCTTTGAAACCTCTCAATATCATGAAAAAGGCAAGATCTTCAAACTAGATCCTTCCTTACTCACCGGCCCTCCTACCCAATTTATCGGAAGAAACCCAATTAGTTCTTACCTTGAAGGAATAAAGTTTCTTGACATAATAAGTTAATAAGAAAATGTATATGTTGCACTGCTCGATAATACTCAACTTTTTGCGAGACAATATTAGGGGGCACTATAAGAAAGAAACTCACTTGAAATGGTGGAGCATGTTCACTTGAAGGAGGATTGTGTATACATGTTTAGTTGTATGTGGTTGTGCAAATTTGAGTCTTAGGGTTCCTCTAATCTGAGTTTTCTCATTGCTTTTATTTTAGCTAGCAATTAGAGTTGTCTCCTTCAATTCATGCTAGAAATCAATCAAAATTGATCTGAGTTTTCTCAATGCTTTTATTTTAGCCAGCAAATAGAGTTGCCTCCCTCTATTCATGCTAGAAATCAATCAAAATTATTCTTAGCCACACCGAGTTATAGGTTGCTAAAGTAGCTGCCACATACTTTGATCCGCTCTGCTGATGAGATGGTAACAATGAGTTACCTTTTAGATGCCCATGAGATAATAATTGTTGCCAGATAGAATGCATAATCGAAAGTGCTCTTCCAATCATCCACACTGCCTGCAAAAAAACTTTCAATGTCTCCCAATAAGTAAATAGTTGAATACTTAATGCTTAATGCTTTAGTTGACTGTCCCTACAATATATCTCAGAATTCTTTTACCAATCTTCTCATAATTCTTTTACCAAACTACCAATGCTGGAAAACAGATGTGCTAACCGGAAGGAACCACACTTTGGCCCACCCGACCCACTTTTGGATTGGCTTTTTATTTTAGCCTGCAGATTGGAAAGTGCATGGCTAATTTTATTTTGTTTTGCAGTGTGAACCCTATCTTGCAACGCCGCTGTACAATGGAGAGATTCTTCAAAATCTCGGTTTTGATAAAAACTGGACCAGTTATAGAAACGCGAGTGTAACCATGCGAATAGAGAGTTAGGATAATGGGAACAAATATTAGGAAAGTCGAGAGATTGAGGCAAACTCATGACGAATTTTTTTGACAGATCTACTTCAAACTTATAAATCTGTTGAAAATACATAGATGTAATTAGTTACTATGTTCGTGGAGAATGAAGGATAATAAACCAACATTCAGAGTGAATTGATGTAACTACACAAAATTGATGAGAAAACTGCAAATCACCTCAGAGAAAGCGTATTCATGGAATAGCCTACCCATAACGAAAATAGACTCCATGGGTACAATTTGCATGAGTTTTTGAGCTGGTTAACGTAAAACCAACACATTCTAAACTTCGAAATCGAACTGATATTGAATCACAGACGCCTAGCCCCGGACTGCCAAATGGCGAATTGTAGCGACAACAAAGATTTGCCAAAAGTTATTTTGTGCTTGTTTGAATACTTTGGCTTGGCTGTCAAATTATAAGAAAAGCAACAGCTGGAAGATTAAACATTGGAAAGGTCGTCGAATTAACCTTTAAAGAATTTAAAGAATGGACAGGGGCGGCTCTTGATAGGCCTCTCTAATAGACAGGGGCGACTCTTGATAGGCCTCTCTAATGGACATGAGCGATTCTTGATAGGCCTCTAGAGAAAACTAAAGTCAGAGCAGGACCGTTCCCTTAATAACATCTTTGATGTAATTACTTGGATCCATCTCCTTAATAACACCTTTGATGTAATTACTTGTAAAAATTACTTGCAATTGTTGTTTGATATATTAGTTCTATTGTCAAACCCAATAGATATTCTATTTCCAAACACACTCAGCATAATAAGTTCTTTTTTAATAATTTTTTAATTTTTATAAAGATGAATATATTTTTTATACAATTCCGCACTAAATAAGGAATTCACAATGAAGTGAAATTCACATTTTATCTTAATGAATATGTACTTGATAATGAAACCAACGTTTTATCTCCAACGAGATCTGACGATTCCTCTCATGAGTATGTAATAGATAATGAAAGTAATGTTATAAATCCAATAGTCAACTCACACGTTATACCATTTTCTTTTCAAATTTTAAAACAAATCTTTGAAATTACAAGCTTATGATTTTATATCTAAAGGAAATATCCACTCCTAAATCAACTTATAGAGGAAAAAGATAGATTTAATATTTTATTTGTGTCGTTTTTTAATACGAAAAAGACAACTATATATTAAAATAAGCTGTATCATGTGATTAGTAGATAAAAAGAGAAAAAAGATTTGCTCTTATAATCCATATGCAAATCTGTAATCATATTAGGTAGTCTGTAATCAAGTAAAAACAAACCGAGTAGTTGCTGACAAAGTAGTTGTGTCTTTGTATTACATAATATTCCTTATGTTTTTGTATTTCATTATATTGTACATAAACATATTTGTTTTTACAATGTCTTTGTATTTTATATTATATATAAAGATATTTATTTTTATAATATATATATTAGAATATATTTGAAAGTATTATTATAATTTTTTTTAAATTCTAGAAATGTTACTATAACAAGTACAACCATTTTGTTGACTCAATGATTTATTTGCTTGGTAATCATAAGGTATAAATTTAAACTTAAATGCTATCCTTTTACTTTCTACTTTTATTTCGAGGTTTGCTTAAAAGAGCCCATTTATCTAGTGAGTGTGAGGTTTGTCATGTTACATAAATAGCTAAAAACATGGGAACTTGTTTTTGTTGATTTGGTCATTGTGTTAACTGTAGTGAATACATTTATATATGTAAATACTAAAATACTTGGTCATTGTGCTAGAGCAGATTTTATGTAGACATAAGATATGGAATTTAAACTGTTTACATGTTAATCCCATGAGAGCTAGCTTATGCAGAGTCTAACAAAGGCATTCTAGTTAATCAAAAGACTTAGTGTGCATACACTATCTAGGTTGAGATTAATAGTTGTTAGATTACCTACCAATCAGTATCAGCTAAGGCAACCAAATCTTTGAAGGAATTTTGAATGAAAAATATTTCTTTATAAAACAAGTTATATTTCTTTATGTTGGAATGCAAGGATGCAAGGATGTTTTATTATATAGTTTATTTTGTAGCCCCATCAAAAGTACAATTGGTCATTGAACTTCAACTTCATTAAGGTTAAACATCTCCCAATTCGAGAAGCTATCTATATGGCTAGTGCCAATGCAGTAGTAGTAATAGTAATACAGAAGCTTCAACTTCATTGAGGTAAAGGCCTTCCAATTCCATAAGCTAACCTATATCCTCTTTGCAACTTGTGAATGCAATAGTAGTAACGCACTCAGACAACAAAGCCTTTGAAATGCTATCGCTACCTTACTTTGTGTGCATATTTTATTTTCAATCCATTTACACTTTGAATATTCAACCTAAGTTTGTTATGTGCATATTTATGCTGAAGGCGTTTTCCTATGGAGACGTAGTCTTGAAAGATTCCTCGTCTCCCTTCCCATTAACATTCTGACAGGTATCGCATGGTGATTGGCAAGTTAAATTTCCATGGTCAAATATATCTTGTGATCCAGAAAAGACGGAAGAAGGCGGCATGGAGTTAAAATGCTTAGGCTTTATTCTGTACCATGGCGTGTCCAATTGAACTATGTTCTGAAAACACTCATGCTAAGTCCATATGAATACAGTTTGCTCAGAACATCTTCTCACAACAGGTTTTGCAGCTTGAACAAACAGCTGAGGATGATTCTTCACAAGCAGTCAGAAAATCAAAGAAATGTAGCGAAAATTGGTAGCCTCAAAGAATATATAAATCTGAGTGAGCCCCAAAACAAACCCATCGCAGTTAGCCAGGAAAATCTTGTATCTTCATGATTAGAAGCTTCTTATGTTCCCGGTTTCGCTTAACAGAACTTATTTGAGGCCGATTACAGCTAATTAGGGAAGAATAAAAATCTCTATATCTAATACTAAGTAATACACAAGAGGTTTGTGAAAGAACGCCGAAATATACTTTCTGATATTTTAATGCTTTATATTTGTCAATAGAACTATTTTGGATTTCTTGTTTGCTGCAATAATTCTGCCATTCCAATGTGGGAAAGCATCTTTGGATTTTCCCTAAACAATATCTGGCAATAATTTAAGCACATGTAGGTTTTAGTTTCTATGCTCATATTGCAACCCAAGTTTCATTGCTTCATAATTCATCAAAACACAAAAACAGTGGAAAACAAATATAAAGAAAAGAGCTCACTTCATCTGGTGTCAAGGCTGGGAAAAATCCGAGGTACTTCATTGTAGCGGGTTCATAGCATTGGACCCTTTCTGCTTGCCCCCCTTTCCCCTTTCTTGGAATCTGCACATAAGTCACACAGGACAAACAAATGTTTTTGAAATCATTTTCACAGAGGAGAATAGAACCTGAAAAAGTTGGAAGTTGATGTTTATAATAGCTGCAAAACATTTATAAACACTGGTAGCTGTCATAAATCAAATTTAAAAAATAAAAATAAAAAAACTACTACAGAATGAAAGCACAGTAANAAAAAAAAAAAAAAAAAAACTACTACAGAATGAAAGCATAATAACATTTGATATGTATTCCTTGACTAATGTAGAAAACCCAATCCTATTGATATGTTGGACTCTCGCCCACTATTGTAACATTCATTAATTGTGCATAATTTTTAAAGAATGGTAATATGCATGAACATGAAATTCTGAGAAATTGTAGATAAGTGCTAGTTCAAATGCGCTTCTTGAAATGTAATTGTTCAAATGCACAATTTGAAAATGAAGTAGTAGTTAAATGCACGATTTGACAAGCAACTATCGGAAATAAATTGCACTATTGAGCTTAGGTACACATAATATATACAAGGATTGTAAGGTGTATGGAATTGATGTTAGTTGCCCTGAGGCTTTAAAACCGTAGTTATGTTATTGAACATGAAATTCCAAGAAACCTGAGACAAGTTTTAGTTCAAATGCACAATTCCAAAAGAAAGTGCTATTTCAAATACTCTTGATTTAAGAAGTCGCCATCATGAACATATTGCACTGCTATATTATCAGCTTGGATACCTAATTAACAATGGTAAGGAGTACGGCATTGAAGCTGTTCATCTATGTTGTACATAAATGGTTTGATCAGGTAGTCCTGAGTGGTTTTTGACACAGTAGTCATTCATCCAATTACTGATGCTAAATAATAAGAGGGAGTGTGTGTGACTTGTATGGAATAAGTAGGTTGACCTAGTAGTCCTAATCAGGTTTTGCTAGACGGTCAACCAATCCAATCCCACGTGATAGTAGCATTTCAACTCATAAAACCACATGGGATCAATTTTCATTCAGTTGGAGCCATATGATTTCCAAGCATAGCATTGCATACGTTCATATACGACAGACTATCAATCACCAAGAGATGTTACATTTAAAATAATTTCATTTGCTAGAAGCTAGAGATCTGATGTCAACTACAACAATACCTAATTTATTTTACCTAAAATCAGATGCTTTTTTCTTGTTTAAGTGGAGAGTTTCCGTGAAATTGAACTGGAAACTTTTTGTTCAGGAGCAGTTTCCAACTGGCGACCTTCTTGGAGAGGAATATACATTAAATTGTTTTTTAAGCTAAAAAATAACAATTTAATAAATTGTTGTTGGGCAACTCTATTTCCACAATGTGCACACTTTTCCTTTACTCCATTTTTGCAATTTGTGGATTGTGGGATTTGGAACTTTAATATTTTCAAAGTTTTTCATCTAGCAACCCACATCCCGGGTTGCAGACTGCGGGTTAGTCATCCCGCAACCCTCAATTTGTGGAGTGCAAGTTGCGGGAAAGCAATTTTTTTTAATGATTTTATTGCGTGGTTCCGCAACAGGCATCAATTTGCGGGATGCAGTTTGCTGAAAGGATTGAATAAACTCTTGATGGTTTTGTGATCCTACATCCTACATCCCGCAATTGCGGAAGTAGAGTTGCGGAAGGACAATTTATTAAATTGTGGAATTGAGGAACTCATGAAGAAAAAATGTGTACATTGTGGAAATAAAGTTGCGGAATAACAATTTATTAATTTGTTGTTTTTTAGCTTAAAAAACAATATAATGTATATTCTTTCTCCAAAAAGGTCCCAGAACTTCTCCATAAGAAACCTTCACTTTTAATGGTGCTTTTGTTTTTTCTTGAAATTGACCATTGTTCTTACATTCCATGGAATTAAGCTTCTACGCTTGCCTGAGAATTGTGTACTTCATAGCTTTAGTAAGAAGGAATACAACTCTATTGCTTTCGCAAGAAGTAATACCGTTGTTTAATGTTTATTTTAGTATAAATAGAGTGGTATGATTTACATATGTATTTTTATTTATGTATGATGGATAATATGTTTATTATAGTACTTAATCTAGTTACTCTATTGAATAGTGATTCCATTTTCTTATTGTAAAATAACTTTGATATAGTAAGTTGTTTTTTTTAAAGAAAAAGTAAGATATGTAAATTTATAAATAGATTAAGATAGTAAGCCAATAGTTATTGTATTTTCTCATGTAGTATTTGAAGCAATCGTGTTCATATTGGTAACTTTTTAATTTTATCATATTACATTTGTAATTTTTAAATTTTCTTATAATACATTTTGTATGAGAAATTTTTTTGTTTTATAGATTTTGGTTTCATAATTTTAAGACTAAGAAGTGGTTGGATATTTATAGATATGTACATCTCAGACACATTTTAAAAATAATAATAATAAAGTTAAACTAAACGACGCAATAAATGATGACGTATATTTTGTGTAGTTTGTCAAATATCAATTTTCACACTTACAACCCTTCCATTCAGTGGTTATATTTGTATGTGAAACTTTTTTATTTAAAAATTTTTGTTGCATTTTAAATTTACCTAAATGTTTGGAAAATAAATATGTCTAAAATTAGTTAAAATTTTATATTTAAAAAAATCTAAGTTTAAAATCAATAAAAACTTTATATCTAAAATTTAGAAAAGAAAATTGCTATATAATTAGACTATTTTGTTTTAACAGAGAAAGCATGTATATGTCTCCGGTTGTTTTCATAAGCATTTTCATGCATAACCCTTGCCATAGCAACTAAAGAAAGATTTTGAACCTGAAACTCCACAAAGAGCTCATCCACAATGAGAGATGTCTTTGGATCTCTGAGCCATGGCCTCAGAATTGGCCATTCGCTTCCCTGGATGTCCATTTTTACAACCACTCTATTCGTGGCCTCCAATGTAAGCTCTTCTTTCATAAACTTCTTTATATTTACTGAATTGTTTGCCTTATCATCTCTGTCTGACACAAAGTGGTTACAGAGACTACAGTTAAAGAAAAGAGATCATTAAATAATATTTTTAAAATTATTTTAAACATTTTAGATAATTGTTTTTATACATAATGGTAAATAGGTTAATGATTTGTTAAAATTCATATTTCAATGAAAATTTAATCTAAATTTTGGAACAATTTATATTTCATATTTATAAATAATACCTATTTAGAAAAAATAAAAATCATTCATATTTTTGAAAACTAAATTATGAAAATAAAACTAAAGATTATCCTGTAAATTTGTAAATTTGTGCTTACTGTTGTAGCATGTGAAGATATCTTTACGGGATTAGGAGATGGAGCTTGCACTGGTGCGTGCCCTGCCTGTATGGCGGTATCAACCATGCCGGCCTCATCCTTTAGCTCCCCATTGCCTTTGACTGGTCTGTGCCCTACCCCCGGGTGCATTTCGTATGGTTTTCTGCCTCTCGCCCTCGTTCCAGTCCTTCCTTGTCTTTATTGTGCTTGTGCTTTTGTGGCTTTAGGGCTTGTCCTGGTTTTTGCTCTCACACAGCAGGCGGCTCTTGGAGTTCCTCCCCTTACCAGGGGGACTAGTATCAACCAAGTGAAAAAGTGGGAATATTATCGTTCTTTCAGTCGCCTCTGTGTTCTGTGTTCTGAGTTTTCTTTATTCTGGGTTTACCAACCTTGCATGGGTTTTTACGTGTCATTTTTCTTGATTTCCTTATGCATGCCCGATTGAGCAGGGTTGACTTCTGCCTATTCCTCAGATTCTCCCGGAATACTTGGGCTTGGTCCTTTTTGTTTGGTTTCCTGTCGGATTCACTTCCCTCGATAATTTCTCCTTGTTTATTAGGGTTCTGGTACTATCACTCCAGTTTCTGCTGGGTTTCCTGACAGGCCGTTGGTCTCTGGTCAAAGCTTCCCTTTTATCTGGTGGGGTTTGCACTAAAAAGGGGTTTTGACTTTGGCAGGTCTACTAAGTGGGGAATCTGGTTTTCTCAGTGGTATCAGGTCTGGATTGTTATCGGATCTGAGTTTCCGGGTTTATTAGGGTTTTTCGTCTGTTTCTTTTCCTTTATGTGGTTTTTGGTTTTCTCAGTGGTATCAGGCCAGATTTGATATCGACCCTGGGTTTCTGGCATTCTTAGGGTTTTTCAACTGGTTCTTTTCCTTCGGTTGGTGGTCACTCTTGGCGTTCACTAAACTCTTGATGGTTTTGTGATCCCACATCCCGCATCCCGCAATTGCGGAGGTAGAGTTGTAGAAGAACAATTTATTAAATTGTGGAATTGAGGATGTCATGTCCTCGGTTTCGACCCCGTTTGCATGATGTGTAAAATGTAATTAATCGTGGTGAGGAGCTCAAGGAAAAAGCCCCACCATCGATTTGGTTGTGTATGTTTCGGCAATGGGGGATAATTGCCAATGGTATGTCGTGCTATCCGGCACATTTTAATTCGGCATCATGTAAACACGCACATCAATTAAAATTAAAACCACAACCAGCTACGGCAGTGCAACGTTGAATGAAAAGGGCATGGTTCCGAAGGATAAGGGGTGGGGGATGTCAAACCTTGGTTATGGGGGAAAAACCCATGTTTTATTACCTTGTTGATTTGCCACCTTTTTGTCTCACCCAACCTTGTCAACCTCTTTAATGCTTCGGAGCTGGTGGTTGAGGAGATATGGCTGAGTGGTTGAGGGCAGTTATTGCCTTTGGGAGTGGGGTAGCAGGGCTGTCAACTCCATACCCACATCCACACTCCACCCACGTCTTCCCATTCTTCTCCCTCACGCACTCTTCCCTGGCCAGTTCACACTCACCACGATTTTGGGGTCTGTTGGCTTCTCACGCACAAGCTCTGGGTGATTTTAGTCTCACGCAGACATTTTCTGGGGCTCCACGAGTTGCTGAAGCACCCACACACTGTAATTCGCGTCCTTGCTGATGTTTTGTTCATCCACGAGCAAAATCGGAGTTGTTTTCTCCTCACGCAGGGCCTCTACGGCTGTGCATCCTCACGCAGAGGGATTTCCTCCCATTTTCCATCTTCACGCTTGGTATTTGGCTGGATTTATCCACGCAGTATTTCCTTGGGCGAATTGTGAATAGGGTGGCCGTATCCTTCACTCACAGGCTAATTCGTGGGTTCTGTTCACACATTGGTTGGGAAAACTGTAAATTCGTCCCTATTGCATTTTGTTTGCTGTACTGCTGTTGGGGCTGTGTAATTCGTTTTTCCCTGTTTGAGCTGTGATAGCTAATTGGTTGCTGGAGTGCAATGGTTAGCCTTCAGGCTGTGCTGGCTTGGCTTGTCTGCTGAAATCCTATGAAACCCAGCTGTGTTGGTTTGCTGTTTGTGCCCCTTGGCTATGTATAAGCCTGCAATTGACCCTTATTCCGGAGGAATCATGCCCAGCTCGGGGGTGGCAGCGTTGCTAAGAGACTGATGAGCAAGCTGGCCTATGGTTGGGTGGAACGTTGCAGCGACGTAGCTGGTTGCGGGTGAATTCTTCATCAAAGATAAGTACTGCTGTTTACTTCAGCTCTGTAATTTATACTGATGTTAAATGCTGGAAATGTGTTGTGTTGCTTCCGTTGTAGGATTGAATATAACTGCATCTATGTATGCTTAATTCCAGCATTGTTTTCATTTGTTTTATGTTTTTGGGGCCATTTGCCCGGTTGTGTTGATGCGTTCATCGCGTTCTCTTCGCCGGTTGAGGGACGGGGACGTGACAGAGGAACTCATGAAGATAAAGTGTGTACATTGTGGAAATAAAGGTTGCAGAATAACAATTTATTAATTTGTTGTTTTTTAGCTTAAAAAAAATATAATGTATATTCGTTCTCCAAAAAGGTCGCAGGTTCAGAACTTCTCCATAAGAAACCTTCACTTTTAATGGTGCTTTTGTTTTTTCTTGAAATTGACCATTGGTCTTACATTCCATGGAATTAAGCTTTTACGCTTGCCTGAGAATTGTGTACGTCGTAGCTTTAGTAAGAAGGAATACAACTCTACTACTTTCACAAGTAATACCGTTGTTTAATGTTTATTTTAGTATAAATAGAGTGATATGATTTGCATGTTTATATTAAGAATATGTATTTTTATTTATGTATGATGGATACTATGTTTATTATAGTACTTAGTCTAGTTACTCTATTGAATAGTGATTTCATTTTCTTATTGTAAAATAACTTTGATATAGTAAGTTGTTTTTTTTAAGAAAAAGTAAGATATGTAAATTTATAAATAGATTAAGATAGTAAGCAAATAGTTATTGTATTTTCTCATATAGTATTTGAAGTAATAATGTTCATATTGGTAACTTTTTAATTTTATCATATTATATTTGCAATTTTTTAATTTTCTCATAATACATTTTGTATGAGAAATTTTTATTGTTTTATAGATTTTGGTTTCATAAATTTAAGACTAGGAAGTGGTCGGATATTTATAGATATGTACATCTCAGACACATTTTAAAAATAATAATAAAAAATTTAAACTAAACTACCCAATAAATGATGACGTATATTTTGTGTAGTTTGTCAAATATCAATTTTCACATTTACAACCCTTCCATTCACTGGTTATATTTGTATGTGAAACTTTTTTATTTAAAAATTTTTGTTGCATTTTAAATTTACCTAAATGTTTGGAAAATAAATCTGTCTAAAATTAGTTAAAATTTTATATTTAAAAAAATCTAAGTTTAAAATCAATGAAAACTCTATATCTAAAATTTAGAAAAGAAAATTGCTATATAATTAGAATATTTTGTTTTAACAGAGAAAGTATGTATATGTCTCCCGTTGTTCTCATAAGCATTTTCATGCATAATCCTTGCCATAGCAGCTAAGGAAGGATTTTGAACCTGAATCTCCACAAAGAGCTCATCCACAATGAGAGCCATCTCTGGATCTCTGAGCCATGGCCTCAAAATTGGCCACTCGTTTCCCTCGATGTCCATTTTTACAACCACTCTATTCGTGGCCTTCAATCCGAGCTCTTCTTTCATAAACTTCTTTATATTTACCGAATTGTTCGCCTTATCATCTCCGTCTGACACAAAGTGGTTACAAAGACTACACTTAAAGAAAAGAGATCATTAAATAATATTTTAAAATTATTTTAAACATTTTAGATAATTGTTTTTATACATAATGGTAATTAGGTTAATGATTTGTTAAAATTCTTATTTCAATGAAGATTTGATCTAAATTTTGCAGCAATTTATATTTCATATTGATAAATAATACCTATTTAGAAAAAAAATAAAAAATATTCATATTTTTGAAAAGTGAATTATGAAAATAAAATTAATTGGTGTAAATTTCGTAGCAATTTATAGTTTATATTTGTAAAATTTTACCTATTTAGAAAAAATTAAATAATATTCATATTTTGAAAAACTAAATTATGAAAATAAAACTAAAGATTAGCCTGTAAATTTGTAAATTTGTGCTTACTGCTGTAGCATGTAAAGAAATCTTTACCTTTGGCTCCCAGTCTCTCGGTTTACCCATCCATGACTTTAAATCCACCAGCTATGAATAAGCAACCTTCGAATCCATGTCAATGCCATGAAAAGAAAGGAAATTACAGCATGTGAAGATATCTTTACATTTGGCTCTGGGTTTACCTATCCATGACTTTAAATCCAAGGGCTTTGAATGGGTAACCTTTGAATCCATATCAATGCCATGAAATGAATGGAAATTATGCTAAAGTCACTTGTTTTTTATACATTGTTTTGTAGGTTCTCACTGTTGTGAGTCACTATTGATGTGCATGCAATCAAAAATTCCAGCTATAGCAACCACAAATGTAATATGATAAAATTAAAAAGTTACCAGTATGAACATGATTACTTCAAATACTATATGAGAAAATACAATAACTATTTGCTTACTATCTTAATCTATTTATAAATTTACATATCTTACTTTTTCTTTAAAAAAAACAACTTACTATATCAAAGTTATTTTATAATAAGAAAATGAAATCACTATTCAATAGAGTAACTAGACTAAGTACTATAATAAACATATTATCCATCATACATAAATAAAAATACATATTTTTAATATAAACATGTAAATCATACCACTCTATTTATATTAAAATAAACATTAAACAACGGTATTACTTCTTGCGAAAGCAATAAAGCTGTATTCCTTCTTATTAAAGCTACGACATACAGAGTTCTCAGGCAAGCGTAGAAGCTTAATTCCATGGAATGTAAGAACAATGGTCAATTTCAAGAAAAAACAGAAGCACCATTAAAAGTGAAGGTTTCTTATGGAGAAGTTCTAAACCTGTGACCTCTTTGGAGAACGAATATACATTATATGTTTTTTAAGCTAAAAAACAACAAATTAATAAATTGTTATTCCGCAACTTTATTTCCACAATGTACAAACTTTTCCTTCATCAGTTCCTCAATTCCACAATTTAATAAATTTTCCTTCTGCAACTCTACCTCCGCAATTGCGGGATGCAGGATCACAAAACCATCAAGAGTTTATTCAATCATTTCCGCAATCCGCATACCGCAAATTGATGCTTGTTGCCAAACCACGCAATAAAATCATTAAAATAAATTGCTTCCCCAAACCTGCACTCCACAAATTGCGGGTTGCGGGATGACTAACCTGCGGTGTGCAACCTGGGATGCGGGTTGCGAAATGAAAAACTTCGAAAATATTAAAGTTCCAAATCCTAGGATGTGGGTTGCAAGATGAAAAACTTTGAAAATATTAAAGTTCCAAATCCCGCAATCCACAAATTGCGGAAATGGAGGAAAGGAAAAGTGTGCACATTGTGAAAATAGAGTTGCTGAACAACAATTTATTAAATTGTTGTTTTTTTAGCTTAAAAAACAATATAATGTATATTCCTCTCCAAGAAGGTGGCCAGTTGGAAACTGCTCCTCAACAGAAAGTTTCCAGTTCAATTTCCCGAAAACTCTCCACTTAAACAAGAAAAAAGCATATGATTTTAGGTAAAATAAATTAGGTATTGTTGTAGTTGACATTAGATCTCTAGCTTCTACCAAATGAAATTATTTTGAATGTAACATCTCTTGGTGATTGACAGCCTGCGGTATATGAACGTATGCAGTGCTATGCTTGGAAATCATGAGGCTCCAACTAAATGAAAATTGATCCCCATGTGGTTTTATGAGTTGAAATGCTACTATCGCTTGGGATTGGATTGGTTGACCGTCTAGCAAAACCTGATTAGGACTACTAGGTCAACCTACTTATTCCTTACAGGCCACACACACTACCTCTTACTTTTTAGCAACAGTAATTGGATGAATGACTACCGTGTGTCAAAAACCACTCAGGACTACCTGATCAAACCATTTGTGTACAACATAGATGAACAGCTTCAATTCCGTACTCCTTACCATTGTTAATTACGTATCCAAGCTGATAATATAGCAGTGCAATACATTCATGATGGCGACTTCTTAAATCAAGAGTATTTGAAGGAACACTTTCTTTTGGAATTGTGCATTTGAACTAAAACTTGTCTCAGGTTTCTTGGAATTTCATGTTCAATAACATAACTACGGCTTTAAAGCCTCAGGGAAACTAACATCAATTCCATACTCCTTACAATCCTTGTATATATTATGTGTACCTAAGCTCAATAGTGCAATTTATTTCCAATAGTTGCTTGTCAAATTGTGCTTTTGAACAATTACATTTCAGGAAGTGCATTTGAACTAGCACTTATCTACAACTTCTCAGAATTTCATGTTCATGCATATTACCATTCTTTAAAAATTCTGCGCAATTAATGAGTGATACAATACTGGGCGAGAGTCCAAAATATCAATGGGATTGGGTTTTCTACATTAGTCAAGGAATACATACCAAATGTAATTGTGCTTTCATCATGTAGTTTTTTTTGGTGACAGCTACCCGTGTTTATAAATGTTTTGCAGCTATTATAAACATCAACTTCCAAATTTTTCAGATTCTATTCTCCTCTATGAAAAGGATTTCAAAAACGTTTATTTGTCCTGTGTGACTTATGTGCATATTCCAAGAAAGGGGAATGGGGGGCAAGCAGAAAGAGTCCAATGCTATGAACCCGCTACAATGAAGTACCTCGGATTTTTCCCAGCCTTGACACCAGATGTGAGCTCTTTTATATTTTGAAAAACTGAATTATGAAAATAAAACTAAAGATTATCCCGTAAATTTGTGCTTACTGTTGTAGCATGTGAAGATATCTTTACCTTTGGCTCCCAGCTCCGGGTTTACCCATCCATGACTATAAATCCACGAGCTCTGAATAGGTAACCTTCGAATCCATGTCAATGCCATGAAATGGATGGAAATTATGCTAAAATCACTTGTTTTTGATACATCGTTTTGCAGGTTCTCACTGTTGTGGAGTCACTGTTGATGTGCATGTAATAAAAAATTCCAGCCGTAGTTGCCACACAGCAGTAAATCTTATCCAGAAATTGTTTGTAGTTGAATAGCTTACAACCCAGAAAATATGTACATTGAATATAACTTGCATGACATTTACCTATAGCTGCCACACAGCAATAAATCTTATCGGGAAATTGTTTGTAGTTGAATAGCTTACAACCCAGAAAATATGTACATTGAATATAACTTGCATGACATTTACCTATTTTGATATAACTTGCAATGCATCATTTATAAATATGAAGTGATTTATGTTTTCTCAAATAGAATTCATGATACACTATAAATTGTCCTTCCGCCACTTCAATTTCGCAAAATCGCACATACATTTATTTCATCACGAATCCCACATATGGCAGTGGGGTTGCGGTAGCTTGAAATTTATTACTTGCAAGTTTTTCATCCCGCAACCCGCATCTGGAAATTTCAGAATGTGGGATGCAGGAGCATTTTTGCAATTATTGTGTGTCATTCCACAACCAGCATCCCGAAATTTCGGGATGCGGGTTGTGGGATGGAAAACTTGCAAACAATAAATTCAAGCTCCAGCATCCCGCATTCCGAAATTTCGGGATGCGGGTTGCGGGATGGAAAACTTACAAATAGTTGCGGAAGGACAATTTATAGTCCTCAATTTTATTTCGGAAAACATAAATCACTTCATATTTATATATGATGCATTGCAAGTTATATCAAATTACGTAAATGTCATGCTCGAGCGTAAGTTAATCTTTAAATTTAAAACTTTATTCTAAAATAATTTTATAATTACATTACAAAGAGAATTTATTATATTTTTATAAAAAATATATTAAAAAACAATTTATTATATATTTATAAAAATTATATGGCATGCTTTGCATATAAACATAAAACTAAAATATATATACTAAATATATATTTTTGAATAGTAATTTAAATAATAATATACAAATGAAAATTGATTTGCATTACAGTAATATAAATATAATTATCTTATTTTAGAATATAAATAAAAAGTTAATTTAAGGATTTATAACTTATATTTAATGATTTTAATTACTACATTATATTATTTATCTTAATCTTGTATTTTTTATTTAATTTTTTTTTGATAAATTAACTAAATAATTTAATATTTTAATAAATGGTATTAAAGTTAAAGACTAAATTCAAGAAAAGTATTAGTACTTTTAATGATAAAAATTAGAGATTCAATCAAAACAATTTGTCAAAATAAGAAAAAAAACTTATTTTGTGGTAAAAACTCTTGGGGGAGAGGGAGAGGGAGAGAGGGGGGGGAGAGGAGAGAGGAGAGAGGGAGAAAGAGCGGGGAAGAGGGAGAGAGAGCCGGGGGGAGACAGATACGTTGATCCTCTGATCGGGGATGTCATTGATGTATTTAGTCATCAATGTCTTAAGGTAAAACCTTAGTTGTAAGTAGCCTCAGTAGTACCCACAAAAGTATTATTAAAATGTAATTTCCAATCTCCCAAGGTAAGTCAGAAAGGTTTAGTTACGAAAAAAGTCAATATTTTTACCTTCTCGATGTTCCTTTGCACCTCTTGGTGCAAATGCTAGTTTATTCTCAATCTATTTACACTTTGGATCTTCAACCTAATTTACAAACTATTTCAACTTATTTACAAACTTTTTTATTTTACACTTTGAATTTCAACCTAATTTACAAATACAATTTTTTTTAACTAATACTTTATCGTTCCAACTTCGATAGGTATCTGCTGCTACTACACAGCCTTGTTAATCAAAGTGAAGAACAAATATATAACGTTACTCTACGAAATTGTTCAAACATAAGTTGTGATTGTCGATATCATATTAAAGGAAAGAAAGAAAAACAATAAGATTTAAGTTAGGATAGTCGCAAACTACAAGGTATCCATACAACTATTATGTTTCACTTTCACACCTTTTGGAGGTATATGCAAGGTCACATCAACTTTGTTTTTTTCATTACTATGAAAAAAGGGTTTCCTTACAAGACCCACGAGGCATTAAAATTCTTTTTTGAGATTAGTCGTGCCTTTCCCTCTAGGATGATAATTATACCCACATGTGTGCCTCATATGAACGAGGGAGGTAGTTGGTTGATTTGGCTTTGATTAGTTGGTGGGGGTTTGGTAATTACCTCATGTTTTATTGACAATGTACTTGTGTTTGATTGCTATTAAAGTGCTATGTTTTGATGGTTTCAAATTTAAACATATAAAGATAAAAAGGTAAAACTGTAATTGAGTTTCAGTATATTAAGTTTAATGGATAAAGTTGAAAATTAGGTGTTGCAATGATTATGTTGCAATGATTATATGATTTTTTTTTGGTAGCTTTTCTAATTATATTGGATTTTCAATGGATATTAGTGATAAGTTGACCCACCTTTTAGTCTTGGAGTATGACTTAATTATGCGTATGATTGGGTAAAAGCTGGTTTTCTTTGAATGTAATGAAATATGGCAATGGCCCATGACCTGTTTCATGGGATTCAAGTCCTCCATTATCTCAGTAACCAATCTATCTCTATCCACTATCGTCATTCCCAGCAAAGTTTTCATCTTCCAATATAAGTTTAGGGCCCTATGGTAGAAAGGACTAACTGTTCCCAAGGTTAAAAATCCAAACACCAAAGCCTCATACTCTTTGTTAGGATGGAAGGCATCATGTTGAGCCTGAATTACCTTATCTACTGACTCTATCTCTCGCTTTATCGCAAGAGGAGTATTCTTCTAATAAAATTATGTTGCTTCCATGGCTCATTGCATTTCCATGGTGTTGATGCCTAGAAAAATCCCAGGTAACAATAGTAGGGATCCTCCCAAATAAACATTCCCAATTAGCTCGTTATTGTTTGGTATGGGGAATCCGTCATGTTTATGGTCTGGCTACCATAGGTCAAGTAATGGTTTAAGCTTGTTTTTTTAACCGGTTGCGGCTCGGTCCACCATTTAAGTGTATTTTTTTTCTTTTATATATGATATGCAAGTGCCTATTCTAAGTGCAAACGATAGAGACATCAAAGAGTTCACAATGTGATGCGCAGGTTCTTACCTCTCGTCTTATTACCCCTTTTGCTTCTAAATCACAAACAAATAACAACTATGCTACACTAACTAATTCTAACTAACCTATCCCTAGGGAGCAAGATTATATTAATGGTGAGTAATGTACTGTAAAACATGCATAAAGAATATTACAGATAGTTGTTCATAATTCATAATACATGAATACATGTAGAAAGATAAACATAGAGGTAGCTCATTGTTGGTTAAAACATTCATTACTCAATGTACTGCATAAGTTTCATAAAAATAACATAAAATCATTCATAACATGGAATTAATTCATAGGTCAGAACGATCTCACAGTTCGTAGAATAAGCTAAAAAAGAAATAATTCGACATTCAACCAATCTACAACATGCACTTGAAACTTCACATCTCCTTCTCCAGTAGAAAATATGGTTTTCTTTATTATAAAAGAAAATAGTTCTTCTTACAATACACTTCACAAAAGATAGCATCGAAAAGTCTCTCTCTTCATCGACTCTACCTATACTTATACAACTTGAAATGTCTTTTGGTTTTCCTACCTTTTGGGCTTCTTCTACAAATCAGTTACAAAATTGACGTTGTCTCCTAGTGAGCTTGCTAATTTAGGAAAAATATAAATATTACAAAATATGTGTCAATAAACAAACATTCTACGTGGCCCTGGCCACCTCAGTAATAAACTGCTTCCATGTGTAGGCATCTGCCACTATGGTCTCAAACTCCGATGGCTCTAGAAATCTAATAGTGACGTAATGCTTGGAAACTTGAGCTTTTATATTAACCATCCTGGCTGGAAGCAATCGAAGTTGATCTTCTAATAGATGGTTGCTCACTGCTGGCTAGGCTATTACATTCTTAAGCACTCTCTCATCCAAACTTTTGATCAGGTGAATGCCCAGCTCATCCTCCTGCCATCTTGCATGCAATTGTTTCAAGTGCTCTTCATGCTTTGGTAATTCATCTAACCTCTTCTTGGCAGATGTCAGGCAGCGGTTGTAATTTGTAAGTACCTTTCTACAGAACTCTGTGCAAACACCTTTAGTTCTTTGGGTTTCCCTTATCAATTCTTCAGTAGCTTTATTCCCAAATTCTATTAGCTCATATTCCTGCTTCACGCTCTCGGAGTCTTTTATCGGTGCATTTGCTAGAGGTTCTTTGGTTGTTTCCAACCAACTCAAACACCCTTGGAGGATTTCCAGGACATCCTGGGTCTTGATTTTAAATTTAGAAGCTATACCTGAAATCTCTTCCAACCTAGCTTCCACTTGTTGGACCTTCAACACCTCATCTGCTATCTGGAGCTGCATCTAATAAATTTTATTTCTGAGCATGAGGGCATGCTTTGTCAAAGGCTGTATATCCGTTCTTTGTTCATTTTCCACCTTTAACAAAACTTCCAATGAATTCTTTTGTGCCTTCAATGCTGCCACCTGGGTTTCATACTATTCTGCCTTCTGCTCAGGAGTAGCCTTCTGCAATTCTAATTCTGCAACCTTGTTTCCAAATCTCTTTTATCTTTACTTAAGTCCTCGTTGGATAACTTTAAATTGTCCTGCTCTTCTTCTAAACTTTGGTGTCCCTATTGAACCCTCTCGAAATCTAATAAGGTAGCTTCATATTTTATTTTCGATTCTTAGCCTATCCTTTCCTCCTTCCTCAAAACTCCCTTTATTTCAGCCATATTCCCCTTATACTATTCAATGGTTTATGTAAGCTTGTCGATATTGTGAGCATTGGCATAGGCATTTTCAATGCCCATAGAAGCCAATTGCTTTGGGTGTTCTTCTACATTGCTCAAGACCATCTTCTCTATTACTGTGGTCACTAGTGGCTGAGTCCCTACCCTCAAGGTTTTCTCTGTCCTCCATGTAATGGATTTCGTTTTAGGATCAAAACGAATATCTTCTAAGCATTCCACATCGTATTGTTTAGATGGGGTAAATGGTATTAGGCCCATTTCAGCTATGGGTACATGACCCCCGGTAAGGATGTTGCTGGATGTGGATGGAGGGTTTTCTGGATTTCCCTGAACAGGGCTTTGTTACTGACTTCCAGCACCTACAACTTCTTCATTTTCTTGGTTTTGCCCCTCTGTAAGCCCTTTTGTATCTGGTATTCTTTGCTCAGGGTTTGCAGCTTCTTGAGCAATGGCTTTTTCTAACTCTACAATTTTCCCCAAAACATCTTCTGCGTTCTTTTGCTTGGCAGCTTCTGCTTTATCCTTTTGTGCTTCCTCTGCCAACAACTTCTTTGCTCCTGCTACAAGCCTACGAGCATTTTCTTCTTGGCCATTCCTTGCAGCTTCTTCTTCTCCTTCATTTGGTTTTGGATTATTGCTGCTACTTCCCTTTACCCTAGATGCCTTTCCCTTCAACCAATCTCTCATAGCTGCCATGTTGTAGAAATTCCTAAACACTTGCTCCTCTTTATCCATATAGTCTTCATATTCAAAATTTACCTTGTGAGCGGCCTTGTGAGCTGCCACCTTTCTTTTTGAATCATTTCGATGGAAGCTTTTCTCTCCAAAATGAAAAATCTCCAGTTCTTTGACGAATTTTGGAGCACTTTTGACCTTGTTGAACTTGTAGCTCCCTACATAAAAAGGAACTGGTGGGAACACAACTTTATTTATATCAAACAAGTAGTTTCCAAAACCATCTAGAAATACTTGTATAACTACCTCCTTATGTACTATGTATTCTGTTGCATACTTGGGCAGCAGTGAGGGTGCCTTAGTGCCTCTATACATTCTCAGATTCGTGCTTTTTTCGGTGAAAAAATAATCTCCATATTCTTTTATGGATTCCACAGCTCCCTCTGATAGACATGGACAATATTCTAGAAATATCATCTTATACAGGGGCCTTATGAATTCCTCAGAAATCAATTGGTAATGGTTGTGATATTTATGGGCTCCCAGAATCTAATATGCAACGTATATGGGGGATTTCCCCTCTTTCCACACACAATTAAGCTTCTCAAACATGTGTCTATAGAGTATACAATTTATCAAGAAAGATGACATAAAAAATTTTGATTTGGTCTGTTTCAAACCTTCTTGGGCTGCCTTGACACATTTGGCCAAGTTCCTAGTAGTTATATCTTCCCAATTAAATATCTTTCCCTCCATGGCTGCATAGTACATGAGGGGAATCCAAAATTATACGTCTTCCCATCAACCCGACCATACAGGTTGCTTATCATCAATGCTATTATCTTGAAAGGGGTTTGAAGATGGGAAGTTTCATATTCTCCTGACTGTTTGTGTCTGAAGGTCTTCCCCTTAGCCACCATCATCTTTAATGTGATTGTATAGTCAAACTTCAGGCTTTTGACCCACTTCGTTATTACACTTATTTCTTTTTCCGGTAGACTATCAGGGATGATTTTAAGGAACCATGCTTATTTAAAAGTGTATAAATGTTGGCGAATATTACCAATTCTTAAAATGCCAACTATAAAATGACTGGCGATATTTTTCAAAAAATATTTTAATTTCCAAGGATTTTATATCGTTTATATAATAATTTGGCGATTTTTAGGGTGAAAAATTTTTACCCCATCAAAATTGGGCGAAACAGGGCTTCAAAAAATGCAAAATGGTGAATCTTTTTTGGGAGAAAAACATGGAAAAATAGCCCATTGGGCTAAATTTCGCCCCTAAAATTATTCTTGTAGACTATAGGCTGCTAAAATGAATGCAGGAACGAAAGATGCAACAGGCTTGCCTTTCTCATCATTTATTATCATTCCTACTATGTCTATTTTGGGCAACATCCATCCAATGACCTCCGCACAGGGAAACATCTCCGACCTAGTTGCTATTTTAGTTATCCCAGACCTCAAAATGTTCTCATACAAAGCTAGGTCTCCCAAACCAGCTTCTGGCACTTTTCTTTCAACAAACATAAGGTAAATCTGGCCCCATTTGAGCTCAAGTTATGCTCCTGTAATTGCCATAGTGTCTTCGTACACTAGTTCAGTCCTCACTGCCGGCGAGACCTCTACAACTTCTATGTCTGAATCGCTCTCAATAATCTTAAGCTTCTTCCTCCCTTTCTTCGTCATTATTTTTGTGGCGAGTAGTACCTGCGGAAAACGGATCTTTCTTAGCGTCCCTATTTTTTAAACAATGATTATAAATCTAAGCACACAAACAAATATGCATGCATACAAAAGAAAAAGAAACTTAAATCTGCCTTACTCTATCGGTTTCATCCATTAGAACATGCAATATTGGCACGGGTCAGGGTTACGATTATACACACAAACGTCGGACACAGGAAACCCTTCTGAAACCTCGTTTTCATTTTTTTAGCGGCGAAAACCCCCCACTTAGTCCTAGACATTCTATCCCACAAGTCTAATGGAACTTCAAACTATGTGTTGGCGGTGCCCTAAGGTAATACCAGGCCCGATATCCCATCACCAATACCTATGAACCATCAACCTATGGGCTATGTGCGAAACAAGGAGACCATGACCTACACCTACGCCCCCAAGCAAGCTTCCTATTGGCCTCAGGATAGCAAAAAACTCAGCTCCCTGCAAATTCATCGTAAACCTAGCCGACTGTGAAAAAAATTCCTCTAGACCAGCGGACAGGTTTTACAGATGGGTTGCTACTAGGGCGAACCTAAAATGAAAAGGCCAAACCTAAATTCAAAATAAGGGCGAAAACCCCCCCTTCATAACCCAGGAAATGAAACCACCTAACCCATCCCCGTATTGACGACAGACAACTTTGTAATTTTAAATCAACCAACCACTTGAAAGCGAGGATTAGAAACCTACCTGTCCGGTCGGAAGTTCGCCACGCGACTAAAAGAAACTAGCGAGCATGAGCCACATGAGCTCTACTAGGGAAATCGTACGATCAACTCGAATGAGAAAACACTCTCCAATTCCTAACTCCCTCTGTAAAAATCAAATTGTAAAAAGACTTCGCACTTTGGTAAATAAATAAGCCCTCTGGGGGTCTTAAATTTCTATTAAAACTTGTACATGCCATACTACAAACACCGTTGGTGCATAAGTCATTATAGGAAAATCCTCGATGCGGCGAATCGATCCTACTGATCCATCCGCAACTACCGAATTATAACTCCAAACTCCTTTGATACCTTCCCCTACGGCTCGGCCACTAAACTCATTTCAGCGAGGAAACAATATGTTAGCCGCCGTAGCAGCTTCGAGTTCAAATATCTTACGCAATGGCGGGTCGTACCAGGATCGAGAAATGCCTCCGGCATAGTGGGAGCGCATCGACAAATACTTTGGCAAAAAACTTGAAGAACCATCCGCTGTAGCGGCTCAAACCGGAAGAAGCATCATGAAACAATAAAGCATCTGTCGTAGCGGACGTGACTTGTAAAGCTCTCCGCCATAGCTGGTGTGAAAGAAATCGGGTGTGCAAATGAAAAAATCACCCACTGCTAGTGGCTTGATCATGAAAATCGATCCGCTGCAGCGGCTTTGATACCAAGAGCGCATCACAGTAGCGGCCCGCAAATGGATAATGGTACGCCATAGTGGCTCGAACTCAAAGAAGAATCCGTCATAGCGGCTCCAAGCTGGGAAATCATCCGATGCTACGGATCCAAAATTGTTTTCTTCCTTAGTGGAAAAATGAATCTTTGGAACCTTTTAATGATGGGCATAATTTGTAAAGGCTAAAAATCAAATTCAAAGCACTTTAAGGAGAAAACTAAGACTTTCAAAGGGGTCCTAAAAAATACAAAGAATTTTTTTTTCGGGTAGCTGTTGCAGCAGCAACAATTGGCGACTTGCTAGTGAACACAGATGTTTGAAAAATAACTTTTAAAAACTAGAACTGCTCTAAAATATCTTGTTAAAGCAGAATTAATCAGATTTCTTTAAGATGCCCATATTTTCCTAGAATTCAAGATTTATAACTTTAACACTGATTACTGTCCAATAGGAAAGGGGAACCAGGATTTCAAAGTCTCGATAACTCTTTTGAGGCCAATATATGAGGTTCATTTTACTTTTGCTTTTAGACTGCTTCCAACTGAGACACCACAGGATTGTAACAGAGTGTGAACAGATATATTTGTTTATTCATCATTGCCATGCCTTTTGCATTATTTTGATGCTTTTGGATTTTTTATCCTTTTGAGTCTTCCCGAATCGCTTTCTTCTAGAAATTTTTATCCAAGTTCTTCCATCCATATTGTCCTTTTGTGTGAGAGATATTTTGCTTTCAACTCACGGACGGAGAAGAACCTCTGAGCAATCGTATCCAACTGATTTTATTCAGTATTTATTTTGATGTGTTGCTTTCTTTCTGGGAGATTTAACTCTTTTATCCTTTTAGATTGCATTTGTGGCATGTGATTCTTTAAATACCATACAACTGTTTACCCTACTTCCTTTCCATGGGTCTTTTGTTGTTAGCTTCCTAGGACAGACTTTAGTGTGAAGTGAATGTAGCCTCAAAATAGTATTCGGGACTTTTCTGACCTTAGTTATTTTATAGGGTTTAAACAGGACTTCAATGTGTTCAAATCTATCCAAACAATTATCTAATCTTAAAGCATCTTTCCTCTTGATAAATAGTAAGAAGTTCTTTTGGTCAAAATATTTTCAGTTTATCCAGAGCTCTAATGAACTCCAACGCCAAAGGTTGTTCTGGTTTATTGAAAACATAAAGTAAATCCAACAAAAAAAAATGCAAGAAACTAGACTTTAAGAAATCAAAGTGTAAATAAAGCAGAACTAACCTAAGGAAAACAAAACTGAAACAAATCAAAAGGTTTATTTATGTACAAAGAGAAACCAAATAGTATTAAGAAAAATACTACTTGAGAACTAAACCATTTACTAGCAAGTTCTCTTCCCACCCCTGTAAGTCTCGTAATTTATAGGTCGAGAGGCCTAACTTATCTGCAATATGAAAAGGGCCTATCCATAATTGCTGAAATTTAGTGTGTTTTCCCTTCTCATCATGTGGGTGATCCCATTTAAGAACCAAATCACCTACTTCAAATTCCTTCTTTCTGGCTTTGTTCTTATCAAACCATCTCTTCACTATTTCCTGTTGGTGCTTAAACCTCTCTTTTGACTTGGATCTAGACTCTTCCAACTTTAGCAGGGTATTGATTTGGATTTGCAAGACCTCATTATCAGTTCCTCTAGAGGCTTGAGCTAGTTGAGAGGAAGGCAACAAAATATTTGGAGGTAGGATGTCTTCTTTCCCGTAGACTAGAGTATAGGGTGACACACCTAAGGAGTTCTTGGGTGTGACTCTATCATCCCAGAGTGCATTAGGCAAAGCTGTGTGCCAACTTATTTGATTTTCTATGACTATTTTCTTCAAAATCTTAATGAAATTTTTATTTGTAGATTCTGCTAGACCATTGCCTTGTGTATAGTAGTTAGCGGAATAATGTAACTTAATCCCTTTATCATTTGCAAATGCAGTCAGTATAATAGATGAAAAATAGAAAGCATTATAAAAAACCAAGGAAATTGGAACCCCAAACCTGGTCATAATGTGATCTTGCAAGAAGTCCATAACTGCATCTTCATTCACTTTTCACAATGGAATGGCTTCTACCAATCTAGCGAAGTAGTCTGTTGCTATCAGGATGTACTTGTGTTGCAATAAAGAATTTGGATTTATCTTTCCGATAATATCAATCCCCCATTACTCAAATGGTTCAAAAATAATAACTGGCTTTAATGATCCTGCTGCCTTTGCTTGTCTTCCACCGCTTCTTTGACAAGTAGCACATTTCCTAACATAAGTGTGAGCATCCTTGAACAAAGTCGGCCAATAATACCCATCTCTCAAGATCTTATGTGTTGTCATATCTCTTGAGAAATTACCTCCAGCGGGGCCATCATGTAGATCTATAACAACCTTAGTTGTGTCTTTGTGTTCCAAGCATCTGAGAAAAACTCCATCATATTGTTTTCTAAATAGAACTCCCTTAATAATATGATATGAGGCTGACTTTAAGCGTAACACTCTCCTCTTCTTGGAATTCCAGTGTTCAGGAAAGTATCCTTCTTGAAGATAATGAACCAGGTCTCTGTACCAGGATTCTGGAGCTGTAAATAAAGGACATATATCAACCATGTGTAACTCAGCTTCATTTTCCCAATTGTTATCTTCATTGTCCTGACTCTCAGTCATCAATTTGCAGATCCATTTCCCTTTGACTATGGTCGCTGGTTTGAATTCTAAGTCATATTCCTGTAAGGTTGTTACCCAGTTACCTCTTCTTTCTCCTAGCTCCTTCTGTACGAAAAGAGGTCAAACTGTCGGGTGTGGAACTATCACTTTGGTACGGTTCTTTAGTGTATATATATGGTCTAAATTGCTTCACCGCCTTAAAAACTGCATAATCTTGCTTATCAACTGTGGGGTAATTCAATTCAGCCCCTTGTAGGCTAGTGCTCATAAACTATATGGGGTACTCATCTCCCCCTTCTTCTTTCGGCGTAAGCACTACTGCTAATGGATTGTCTGAAGCAAAAGTGTACAAGATGAAGTCTTTTTCAAAGTTGGGACTTTTAAGGGATGGTGCATGAGCTATTGATGTTTTGATCTTGTTAAATGCACCCTTCTCTGAATCATTCCACTTGAATTGGACACTTTTCTTGACCATTTGTTGCAAAGGTTTGACTATTTGAGCAAAGTCTAGCACAAACCTTCACACAAAATTTATTGTCCCCATAAAAGACCGCATGCCCTTTTTATTATGGGGTAAAGGGATCTATTCTATGGCTTTAATCCTTTATGGGTCTATTGAGATCCCTTTCTTTGAAATTATGTGACCTAATAGCTTTCCTTCTGTAACAACGAACACACACTTATTTGGATTTAAAGAAATGCCATACTTTCGACAGCGTTCGAAAATCTATTTCAAATGAAATGCATGTTCTTCTCTTTTCTTAGAAAATATCGTGACATCATCCAAATAAACCACTACACTTCATCCAATCAGACCATGGAAAGCTATATCCATATCCCTTTGGAAAGTTTATCTAGCGTTAATGAGTCCAAAGGGCATTCTCCTATATGCAAAAGTCCCCCACTTGGTTCTAAAAGTGGTCTCCAGTCTGTCTTCTTCCACTACTAACACTTGGTTGTAGCCTGAGAATCCTTCTAACAAAGAAAACAACTCAGAGCCTGAGACCATCTGTAATATCTGCTCCATGGGCAGGACAGGGTAATTGTCTTTATCAGATGCATGGTTTAAATTTCTGAAATCAACACAGAGTCTGATCTCTCCATACTTCTTTCATACTGGCACCAAATTTGAAACCCATTCTAAATGTCTAACTTTGAATATGATCTTAGCATCAAGAAGCTTCTTCACCTCACTTTGAATTAGAGGTTCTAGTTTGGGGTGCATCTTCCTCAAAGTTTGCTAGAAAGGCTTGACTCCAACTTTGATTGGAATGACATGTTGTATAATTTTGGTGTCATAGGTTTTGATGTCTTCATATGTCCAGGCAAAGACATCTTTGTATTTTCTGAACAAGCTGATGAATTTTCTCCTTTCCTCGGGTGAAAAACACTTCCCCAGGTTCACATGTTTGGGTTCAACCTCTGATCTCAAATTTATCAGCTCGAATTGCAAAGACGAACTATGTGTCTTAACATTTGCTGGTTTTCTAAACTTGTTGTCTAGATCGAACATTTGTTCTAACGTTCTGACCCCTTTGGGAATGAAATTTCCATTCTGGATATTTGCTTGATGTTCTTCATCATCTATTATGGATCATTTGAATGTTTCATCATTTGTTAGACATTCCAAGATTTGTTGATCATCATCAAACACCCTCAGATTTGTGATGTTGTCTGGAACAGAAGGCCTGAAAAGCAATTCAATATAACATCTGTTATTCATGGGCACTAGCCTTGCAGCTGAAGTAGTTAATAGATCAGCTGCTGCATTCCTTAACCTAGGAATTGAAGTAATATTGAATGCATCATAGTTTGTTAATAAATCCCATACTTCACTTTGATAAGATTTCAAATGTGGTGATATGCAATGAATTGTATTTCAGACTTGTTTAAGAATGATTTCATAATCTCCATATGCTTTTAGATTTTTTACTTTCAACTCTATTGCCTTTTTTAGTCCCTGGACTAATGCTTCGTACTCGGCTGTAGTATTGGTGCGCTCAAATTCTAACCTACAGGAAAAAAAAAATTATTTTTTTCGGGATCCATCAAGACACAGCCAGCTCCTAATCCTTCAAAGGGTTTTGGAACCACCAAAATAAAGAATCCAAAATTTTTCTACCCCTACTGAATTAGAACTACTATGTACATCTGAGACTAAATCTACTATATTACAATGAATCTTATCAGCCCACGAAAATTGAATTAGATTGGGTTGGGTGTCTGATGTGTCACCGACTTCCTCACCTTGATAATTTCTCGGTTCAAGCTCAAGAAAATAGTTCCGCAAAACAGAGTTAACTGGTTCATTCTTCCCCTTAAATTGTGTTACATTGTGCTTCATCTGAGGTTCCCTCAACACCTTTATATGATTCTGGCTACCTTTGTATGGAAACAAAAAATGTGGCCAATCTAAGGCAAATTAACCATCTAATTTCACCGACCAATCCCGGCTCAACACCAGCCCATAGGCGTCCGGGATGTCTGCTACCACAATGTCTATATATTGGAAAACCCTCTCATCTGCTGACAAACGTATCAAGAAATCCTCCATTTATCCTACCACTTTAACTGTAGTCCTATCTAATTGGAAAAATTGACCTGCAGTCGGCTTGGGTTGACCATTTATCTGCTTGTAGAATAAAAGCGACATAACATTCACTGATTCTCCAGAATCCACCAAACAGTTGTGAACGTTGAAATTGAAAATTTCAAAAGTAAGTAGGAATATTGGTGTTCTATATTTAGACTTCCTCCCTATATTTGCTTCACCAATCTCTTCCTCAGACTGGTTATCATTCTGGGGTTTTGTTATAGGTGTCTCAAGTGCTTTCAACAACTTTTCCTTTTGTCGGGGTAGGTTACACATTTCAAACAAAGAGATGTTTGCCTTAGTCTTTTTAATGTCTTCTAGTATGTCATATCTCATTTCATGCTCGGTGGAATTCTTCTTGACATTTTCAACTCTGTTTTATGCAAACTTCACAGATGTACTGACTGCCTTGGGATTCTGACTCGTGATGACAAAATCTGGTATATTAACGGTCTGAGAATCTTGATCTTTTTCATGTTCTCCTGAAGTTTCTTTATCTTGGGCATTATCGTGTTATCCTCTTTCATCAGGCCCTGAATTTTTGTTGTAACATTTGTTTCTGATATTTTTTCTTCTTCAGTGAGGCCTTCATCCTCAATACTGAACATGGATACACAATCCCATAAAACCATAGTATCCTCTTCTTGTGTCTCTGTTTGTTCATGAACCTTCTCTCCTTCATCCACAGTTTCTGTTAACTTGGAATCTAGTAACTGATTCATCACTAAAGTCATAGAATTTATTCACTGTGGGAATTTTTTTTTAGAGTGAGGCTACTGATGGAATGTACAAAAATTTTCCATTCCCACTTCAGCTAAGTTCATAGTAGAGGGACTATGAGAGGGAGGTTTGGATGGACCACTGTCATCTCTCTTTTTATAATAAGGTTTGTATTGCTTATTGGCCTCCTTCTCCTTTTCCAGATCAATTACTCTATTTGAAATTTTCTGCACCATTTTTATCACACCATCTAATTCCTGTGACCGTTCATATTTAGGCTTAGTTAACAACAAAGGTTTTTTGTTTCCAAAAGTTTTTTCTTTTGATGGTGCAGGATATTTGTCTATACTTTCCATTTCCACTTCCACTTTCTCAGCTTCCTCATATGTTTCAACTAAGGTGGGATTAACTGATCTTTTGCCAAACATAGCTAGGTCGGGACCAAGAGTTGAAGTGTAATACTCAATTAAGGTGTTCTCAGTAGGTTTTATAGTTGCATCAAATTTATTCAGATGGGAAGCAAACCTCTAAGTGAAATTATGCACCCTTTCTTTCTTTTCCTTTCTGAGGGCCAATAATTCTTTCATTAAAGTAGCAGTAGTTCTCTGGGTTCCATACTTGTTTCTAAACAATCTTTGAAATGTGTTCCAATTTTGGATTGAGTTTGCTTGTAGTGCAAAATACCATGAGGCTGCTTTACCCTTGAGAGTATGTGGGAACAATATGCAGATTACGTCTTCTTGCTCAACTGCTTGTAAACCTTCCAAAGCTAGGTAAAAACTTTGCAAATGATCATCCACAAAAATTCCTTCATTCGGTTCAAGCTTGGGTAGAGACTTATCAAAATTCTGAGGCATGGCATGCAACAGAGGAGTAAGGTTTAGAGGGTATCTATCTCTCCAAGCAGGTGGTGGAGGAGGCTGATTTGCATTTACATTTTCCATGATTTTAGGTGGAGATTGAGGTGGATACTAGATAGGGGTTTGAAAAGGTGAGCAGTGAGGGGACTCTTGTCCTAACTAATTTAGAGGTTGCACAATCTATTACAGGGTGGTTTCTACCAACTCTTCAAATTCTTCCACTAACACTGAATCCTCACAGTAATGACAGTCTTTCTTATGAACTTCTCTTCTAGGAAAGGCGGGAATAATGGGAAACCCCCCAATCTTATTTGCATACGCCCTTGTGATTCTCCTTAAATCATCAACCACCTTGTTGTCAATAGGGTAGAGATACTCTAGTTCCTTTTCTTCAGGATTAGGTCTCTTAGGGAAACTGGTTTCATAACTGTGACTGGTGGAGTGTTCTCGAGAAAATGAATTTCCTCGGTTGGCCATGCACTGGCGGCCCTCCTTCTAGCACCAAAACTGTTGAGGCTTGGAAAAATCCTAGGTTACAACAGTAGGGATCCTCCCCAATAAACGTTCCCAATTAGCTCTTTATTGTTGGGGAATTCGTCCGGTTTACAGTCTGGCTACCGTAGGTCAAGTAACGATTTAAGATTTCTTTTTTTACTGGTTGCGGCGTGGTCCACCGTTTAAGTGTACTTTTTTTTTCTTTTATATATGATATGAAAGTGCCTATTCTAAGTGAAAATGATAGAGACAACAAAGAGTTCACAATGTGATGCACAAATTCTTACCTCTCGTCTTATTACCCCTTTTGCTTCTAAATCACAAACAAATAACAACTGTGCTACACTAACTAATTCTAACTAACATATCCCTAGGGAGCAAGATTATATTAATGGTGAGTAATGTATTGTAAAACATGCATAAAGAATATTACAGATAGTTGTTCATAATTTAGAATACATGTAGAAAGATAAACATAGAGGTAGCTCATTGTTGGTTAAAACATTCATTACTCAATGCACTGCATAAGTTTCATAAAAATAACATAAAATCATTCATAACATGGAAGTAATTCATAAGTCAAAACAATCTCACAGTTCGTAGAATAAGCTGGAAAAGAAATAATTTGATATTCAACCAATCTATAGCATGCACTTGAAACTTCACAGCTCCTTCTCCAGCAGAAAATATGGCTTTCTTTATTATAAAAGGAAATTGTTTTTCTTACAATAAAATTCACAAAAGATAGCATGGAAAAGTCCCTCAGATCTTCATCGACTCTACCTATACTTATAAAACTTGAAATGTCTTTTGGTTTTCCTGCCTTTTGGGCTTCTTCTACAAATCGATTACAAAATTGACTTTGTCTCCTAGTGAGCTTGCTAACTTAGGAAAAATATAGATATTACAAAATATGTGTCAATAAAACAAACATTGTAGGTGGTCCTGGCCACCTCAGTAATAAACTACTTCCATGTGTAGGCATCTTCCACTATGGTCTCAAACTTCGATGGCTCTAGAAATCTAATAGTGACTTCATGCTTGGCAACTTGAACTTTTATATTAGCCATCCTGGCTGGAAGCAATCGAAGTTGATCTTCTAATAGATGGTTGCTTATTGCTGCATGGGCTATTACATTCTTAAGCACTCTATCATCCAAACTTTTGATCAGCTGAATGCCCAGCTCATCCTCTTTCCATCTTGCATGCAATTGTTTCAAGTGCTCTTCATGCTCTGGTAATTTGTTGGGCAATAGGGCAGACCCGGGTTTAATCCTTTAATGTCGCACCAACAAAAGACCCACAGAGTTGGCCCTTTCGGCAACAACCTGCACGCAGGTTGCAGTCTCACCCGAAACAGCTATGGGAGTGCCGCAGAATCAGGTTTCTGCAAGCAGAGAGGGGGATTACTGTACCTTAGCCTTTTAATAACCTTATTAATCAATAATTACAAAGATTTACCATTCATTCACATACAACTTCGCAGATAAATAAACAATCGTGACTTGCTCAACCCACTACAGGGAATTCACAGCGAGGCTAAATATTAGCAGCGATCTAATTTATCAGATGACAACAGTTATTAATGCATAAAAGAAACAGAAACAGAAACAGCACAAGAAACCACAACACCGCATATAACGTGGTTCACCCCCAGTGTAGGAGCTACGTCCACAAATTGTGTTCTGTTCAACTTGCTACAAAAACCACAGTTTGATCTGCGCACTCCGCTGCAGATCCTTTCAGCCCTTAAAAAGCCGCGCACACAGCAGCAGGCCCCTGCGCACACAGCTGCAGGTCTTTTCTCAACTTTCTTTTACAAAAACCCTCTGCACACACAGCTGCAGAGGTCGTCCACACACAGAGCTGGGACTTAACCTTTCCTTACAAAATCAAACTTAGCTTCGCCTTAATCTTTCTTTCATCATAAAAACCTAACCTATCTTCTTTACACAAGCGCTTATTTACACTGCGCATTTTTACAAAACCATGGTCTTAAACCATGGGCACCCAAAACCCTAAACCCTGGATTTCAACCAAGGGTTTATTACAAAAAAGGAGTTTTAACTTCCCCCAACACCCCTAATACTATTTTGTCCCATAACTCTGCTTACCAACAGCCGCGAAGTTACCAAAACTAATAGCCCTTAGGGTACACGCCCCAACAGGCCCCTAAGACTCACTAGTGGCCCGTCCCGGGACACTGTGCGAGGACTCTGGTGGGAGAATCTTCGGTGCGAGGATCTGGAAGCGACTGGTGAGATTGTGTAGTATATCATCAGCAACTTTCTCCTTTTCCACCAATTCCTGTAATACTGAAGATGAGTCTGTGTCAGCCCTTTCCTGCGCAAAAGTGTCATAGGTCTTCAAAAGTTTGAGCTGGCTTTCCGCAGTATTGCTCAATTCTAATGCTTCATCAACCAGGGGCTGCAACGCATTCTCCAGCAGCGTTACCTTTGTCCTACAGGACTCGATTACCTGCTGAAGTTCCTTGCTGCGCTTCACTTTAGCCATCTTCTGCATAGGTGGCAGCGTCTTGATTTCAATTCTGACTGCCTCTAATTCATCCTGGTGCAACTTGATGGTTTCCTGGATCTTACCTACATCTGGATGGTCCTGTAGGTTCGCCCATGCTTCTATGCTGTCTTCCATTAGTTTTGCGACACTGGCCACATTATCTGATATTTTTGTTGCTGAAGCCTTGATGTCCTGCTGGCGCTGTTCTCGGACCTCTGGTGGAGTCTCAGGAGGAATGCGCAGTTGAAGTTCTGCAATCTGGTGCTGGTGATCTATCTTCATCCTTTCAACCTCGCTACGGGACTGCTGGGCATAGTCTCTCAGCTTAGCAATTCTCTGCTCTGGTTCCTCGGCTCCCTGTATGTCGAAGTTAGAAAGACTCCGACATGCCTCGTCCAGTGCTCGTATCAACGTAGTTGTTGTATGTTCAGCCTCTTTCTTCTGTTGTGCGATTTCTTCTAGGGGTGCTGCAAAGGTTTTGTTTTGTTTGATGGTGTCTTCCAATTGGATTTGGGACAAGTGGGTTCGGGCATGGATATCCTTTGTAATCGTGAGCTGGCAGAGGTGCAACTCTGATATAGACATCTTTGTATAATCAAGCCCTGCGGTTGTATCCGGCTGGGGTCGGGAATCTGTGTCAGGCTGTATCAGAGTTGCGCTTGATACCTGTCCCTGGTGATATTTGGGTGGCCATAGCCTAACATCCTGCTGTATGGGTGCTGTAGTGCTACTTGTCGTAGTACTGTGTGCAGATTTTGTTGCTAGCTCTTTTAGCTTCGATACCCTGTTTGCGATACCTGAGATCCCGGCAAGATGTAGTTTCACAAACTCTGACCATTTTTTAGTAAGCGCTGTCGTAGATTGTTCTAGAGCGTGCTCCAGCGCATCCAGCGTAACAGTGGCTTCTTCCTCAATATCTTTGTCCTTCGACGCTTTTGCCTTTTTGCGGGACTGCGGCTTGGTTACCTCGGCTCCTTCTGGTGACTTGCGCTTCGTTTGTGGGTTAGGATTTGATATGGTCTTGACCGACTCCTCATCTTGTCCATCCTGTTCATCCTGTCCGTCGTCTCCATCCTGGCCGTCGTCATCCATCTGTGAATCACTTAGGTCTTCGCTATCTTCCAATGGGCTTTGTTGTGGCACCTGACTAGTACCTGCGCCAATATTGGTAGCTGGGGGAACTGGAATAGAGGGTTTTTTCCCTAAATCTTTCATCCATTCGGCCGGCTAGTGCTAAACTATCCGCCTGACATCTGGTTCGGTGACTACATATGGTAATTTGAAGCATTGTCGTTGTGGATCTGCACGAGCTTGAATGAAAACATGATGCATATCGGCACTAAAGTGCGCAACACCCTCGTATTGAGAGAACACTTCGTTTGTAAGTCGAGGTGTTCGCACAATCTCATAGTGAATACTCATCGAATAGAAGACGAACACAGTGTTCGTCATCTGCTGAGCTTCCTTATCTGAGGATATCCATAGGGAGGCATACCTCGCTGCCCCTGGTGTGCCGGGGTTTAATTCTACAAACTGGGCTTCAGTGGGTTCTTTCCACCCAACTAATGCAATAAGGATTAAAAGCCAGGAATAATGAAAAGGTCTACCTTTTTCTTGCGCATCACGGGCATCCTCCAGAAACTCCTTCACAAGATATTCGGCCCAATTATAAGTATACCCCTCAGCGCAGTTCATGGCAATCCGGATAACCGGAGCAGGTACTTCAGTTGGCCTGCGTTTCCGTATGAGTTTGCAGGCCAAGATTTCAGCTGCAAATCGAATGGGCTGCTCCTGAATCGCGGAAGTGTGATACCCCCGTTTCCCTTTTGTCAAGCCAAACCGCTCTTTCATGGTTTGTGCGAGCTTTGTATCGTCATGTTTGGACGGAAATTCAGTTCCCGGATCAGGTCCTACCATGGGTAAACCTGTGATCCTATGGATGAGGGCAGCGTCAATAGGAATTTGTTGGTCCCCTATCCATAAATAGCCATCATGCACCAGCGCTAGTAACTGTTTGGCCGCTACAGTCACATGTATGCCGCGACCGAAATGGGGAATGTCAAGTATCTTGAGTAGGCCAGCTCTGTCCAGGCCTGCAGCCCATGGTTGTACTTCCAGTAGTGTGACCCTATGATGCGGATACTTGACGCGGTGCAAGTATTCTGCTGGTTCAAACTGTGGGAACTTGCCATGGTCATTGGTGTTGTGATCATTGTACTTAAGCCGATCAATCTTCCTTGTCATACTTCCTATCAACTGCACTCCCTGTGGCAGCGAGGGTGTGGCTAATGTAAATTGCTTTTTCAGACGGGGTAACGCAGTACCTGGGCGAACAGGTGGTAGATATGGTGGCTGTGGTGTTGGAATATTCGCCCTTCCCCCGGCCGGGGCCTGTGCGGAACCAGAGGGCTCCATAGGATGAGCTGCTGGTGTTTGCCCTGTTTGCCGCTGCCGGTCTTGGTTGCGCTTGGTGCGAACTTCAGTTCTAGACTTTTTCCTGGCAGACCGTGTCTGCATCGGCTGTGGTGGTGCTGGGGAAGTGTCTTCACAGTGAGCTAGGGTAGGCGGCTAATTAGAGAAGGTGATCAGACCCTCTTGCTCGAATTCTCTGACCAAAGCGTCAATCTCGCGTTCGATGGACATGGGTTCACTCAAAAATCTTTAAGAAATGCAGGATGCAATTTTTCCTAACTGAGGCATCTTCTTATACACGCCATCAATCAAATATGGCAGGACAGTGCATTGAAGGCACCAAGTCTGACGAAAATCTTGTCCATGTGGAGCGCGATTGCCGGTACTGGTCTTAGTACAGTCATTTAAAGCAATTAAAACTCTGCCGCCGCCAAATTGGCTGCTTCCCAACGGTCGGATTTTGAGCCGCGCTATGTCTTTGGGCCTCGGAAGAATCATGGTTGAAGCTTCAGGACAATAAGCAACCTCGGCACAATAGTGCCCTTCAACCCGACCTGGTAATATCTGCGACAGGACTATTAGGTTTGAGGGACTGGCGTCTGGGCTCTGCCCCTTGATGTAGTATTCAATTCCTAGGTGATCATCATTTGTCTTGTCGTGGTTTGATCGGAAAGCTATATCTAAAACAGGATGACCTTTGTTAATAGAAAATGCGATCAAAAAGCTATCAACAAGATCGCCCCTTCTTACAGTACCGTGGCGGAGCTTAACCTCCATATGTCCATTTGTCGCTATAGGGTCCAAGATATGCACGAACTTATGCACCCACTCCTTGCGAGGTGTGTTTTTCCTTGCTGTATAGTTCTGCCTCAAATGTCCCTGAAGGCTATTCAGCCCCTTACTTCGCACCTCTTGGGCTTGGCTTATGAATCTGCGGCGCAGGAAGTTCTGGTAGGTTCCCCGACTGGGGTGAGACTTTGTAGGATCGATCCTCCATGCTGCTGTAGCTTCTAGTGCTATTTCCAGACTCTGGGTATTTTGTGACTGAGGTACTCGTTCTGACATCGGTGCAATGAATTCTCCAGGGTCTGTCATCCCAACATATGCAGACAACTCTCTAGGCTGTGCACTAAGGCATCTAAGAGACTGAGTGGTCTGCGCGCATCTATGGCCATGTAGCTCGTACAGTCGATTCTGCCAATTCTCCAGACCATCGTCTGAATCAGACATGCAGGAGCTATCACATTGCCAATCCATTACACCATCATCATCAAGCTCGACATAATCTGCGTCCTTGGCTGTGATGTTGTAGATGTGGTCTAGAGTATCCTGCTCCCCTTCATCTCTGAGTGGTTCTGTATATCTTTCTCCTTGGGATGGGTTGAGGGGTATAATAACGCGCAGACCATTTCCTTCGAAGGTCATCTGTCTCCTCTTAAGGTTGATGATTGCAGCATTGGCCATGGCCCACTCAATTCCCAACAGAGCTGGATAAGGGTTGTTGTCATCAATGATCTCAATAAATTCAAAATCTGCTAGAGTACTAACTCCATAAATGTCTATTGGGACACTAAGAAGTCTCCCTAGAGGTACAATCCTTTGCTGGTTAGCTAGTCGCAGTTGTATAGGTGACCAAACCAGGGAAGGCTTTCCCATTTGCCCCCAGGTCTGCTTGGGTAGGACATTAACATCTGATCCAAGATCCAGAATGACATCAGTCATATCATACTCCCCTATCTAAACGTTCAATCTCATTTCCCTTCCCGTTCTCCGGACACGGCTAACAGTTTTCTCCTGATCAATTCCTCTCTGAGGGTCTGTGACAGCAAGAACTTTTTGCAGCTCTTTTAAAGCATTCTGATTCCGCAAGAGTTTCATACAGCTCTGCAAGAAAGAAGATAGTGTACTTACTTTATCCGTCGAGGCCTCTTGTGGCTGCGAAGCCTGCTGAGATTGTCGCGCAAGTACGTTTACGACACCAGGGTCAACAATATCACACTGGGCCTCCTGGGATGGGGCTTGGTCCTTCGCAGGGTCAAGGACTGAGGTTTTCACGGAGGCCTTACGTGCGCACACCGCGACAGGTTGCTTTGGCGTGTTTTGAATATGCGTCGTAGCTCCACTCCGGGTGACCACATTGAGGGCTGCGGCAGGTCTTTGCTCAACGAAAATCAGTTGAATATTTGGTGTAGGGCCACGGTTGTTCTCCTAAATATTTGCGAGGAGCTGGGGGCACTGTTCGATCACGTGGTCCACCGCGCGGCAATACCGACAGGTTGTAGTGGGATTCCGACAGTCGCGAGCCAAGTGGCCAGCTTGGTTACAATTGTAACACACAACCTGGCCTCTACCTCTTCCGGTCATCCCACCACGGCCGCGGCCACCAAAAGCACCTCTTCCGGAGGCGCCGCCACGGTAACCATAACCATCATTACTCTGGGCTTCATTGTGTACTCGGTACGCGTTAGAGGTACGCTCTCGCATAAGGTCGTAGCTACGACACTCTTCTTCGTTATGCCCTATGGACTTGCAGAACTGACAGTAGGGGTTTTTGGGAACTTGAACATATCTCTGAAGAAGATGGCAGTGCTTAGGGCGATGCTGGCCAGAGATTCGGCAAATTTCACAATATAGAACACCGGGAGTGAATTGGTTGGGCGCACCTGTATTTAGGTAGGTTCTGGCCACGGGGCACTGGTCCCTATCGTGACCCTTGGACCGACATTGCGTACACCAGACCTCCTCTCGACTGATTTTAGCTTTCTTCATATCGCGAAGCTCCAGAGCCATCGCTGCCAGCTACGCTTGGATTTGGGCAATACCAGAATCGTCTCCAACGGGGGCGGTCTCTAGCTTCATTGCAATTTCCAGAGCCTCTTGCTGATCAGCAACCTTCTGTTGCATGAGCGGAGTTCTGATATGCGGCAATAGTGCGGCGATAAACCATTCCTTGTGCTGCGTAGGAC